>CASHTH010004076.1:0-28892 GCA_030341885.1 Geodia barretti | reverse complement strand
ACCAGCAGTGAGAAGAATGTTTGTTGCTGGAAAGGTCGGCGGTGTTGAATACCGTGCCAGTGAAGGTATCGAGGGGCACAGAGTGATGTCCGTAGGTGATGTTCACTTGGAAATGATAGGGGAGTGCTCTCTGTCGGCTCCTCTAGGAGCAGTGAGGGGATCTTAGGCTTAAATAAGCTCCATGAGGAGAATCGGTCTGCGGTTGCCGACGAGGTTCGAGGGGTCTTCCAGGGACCACCAGGGAAACCTGCACCGATGCCAGGACTGCTGAGGTTGACGCAGGATCGGATTCCAGCTTGAAGCGTCGAATATGAAGTGGGCAACGTCGAGGATAATTTGAGGCTGAGAAGAGATGTGGTGAAGGAAGTTTGGCGCACAAGGAAGACCGTCATAAAGCTTGGCTTCTTTATGCACCTCTTCCAATGAGCACGCTGACCGATTTCCTCTGAGGGTTGGATCAGGTATTTTCTGTAGACCAAAAGTTTTTTTTTTCTGAGGTTGGCTTTATTTATCGCGTCAGTGAGGGGCTATCTTCCTCCGCAAAGCCCCTGGTCAAATGTCCAAATTTCAAGTCTGGTCTTCAGACATGGCTCTAGGATAATCAGAAGGCGATAAGGCGTACGTTAATTCACTTTTGTAGATTAGAAAGCAAATGCCCATTTTTCTTTTTTGAAAGGAAAATTTTATTAACATGCTATTCACAATAATAAGTAAATGTGTCTTTTCAACGTTTACACAAAGCATTAGCAAACGAGTTCATCAATACATTATATAACAATCGTGGCCGGCATGGCGCAAAGGGTTTATACGGTAATTGGGTTGTGTGTGTGTGTGTGTGTGTCTGTCTGTTACTCGTCAATCTCACTTATCCAGTGTTCGTGCGTCTCACAAAGGATAACACCTACTGAAAGGCAATGAGTGGTCAGAAATTTCGAAACGTTTTTTCTGTGAAAACGCTTGTTGCAAAGCACGTGTCAAGTCCTGATGAATTGGCAAGATGTTTTGTATGTTAGTACTTACTATACCAGAGCATCAGGAATAAGACGGCACAGTCAAACAATCTACTTTTTGCTTCTTAGCAAAGCAAGCTAGCTAAACATTGTGTGCCGATTCCTATCTTTATTTTTCTCCTTCTTGTCATGTCAGAGTCTGAGCCGTTTTTAGTTAATTCAGAAGTAGAAGTGGTTGTTGAAGAGCCCAATGGCCTCCAGTTTCCTTCCTTCTGCACACGGTTTTGTGAAGGATAAAAGGCACACGTCATTCCAAAAAATGTTTGACCAGAAAAAGGTTCAGAACTAAGTGTATTTTCATACGGCAGGCATCACGTTTTTTGCAGATAGCGACGATTTTGTAGTTATGATGGTGAAAGGTAGTGCAAGTAGTCCAAATCTCAAATGTGCCCCTGATTTACATTCATACTGCGGGATTGAGAAGAGAAACGCGGGGCTATACCCCGCAGGGCGACCCCCGTATCTAGCCCTTACTTCATATCTCATGACACAAGGGATGGAAGACATAAGAACCGAACAAAGAAGGGGTTGACGGGCAAGGCGGAGAGGCCAAAATGGGGTGGCGCGGGGCCGCTAAACGAAGCGGCACAAAACTTTGCATGCTTTGTTATCAGGCCCTGCGCACAAACAGATAAGAGGTCTGATGATCTCTCGTAACCTGGGAAGACGAGAACGGACAAGAAGGTTTGCGAGAGGCATCAGCAGGAGAGGGGAAGAAACATCCTGGCGACCACCAATCTAAGCGGCCCAAATGAAGAAGAATCAAGTAAGCGGGGTGAACGAGAAAACAACAAACAACCCTCAGTGCAAGTTTGTTTTTTGTTTGAGGGCTGGGGCCCCTCCATCGCCGACCCTCTCTCTCGCATATCGCCTTTTGCTTCGCGGTGATGAATTAGTCCGCAGTTTCAGTGTCCGCTTTCAGCCCGCCAAATCTTAACGGAAGTATCCAAGTTTGGCCCCGCACTAAAAAAAACCAATAATTACAAGCATAAAGTGCAAACCCTGCGGCGGAGACGCGAATGTCACTAGAGAAGGGTTTCCATGTCAAACAAAATTGGAGGAAGACCCGTTATATACACAGTCTTCCTTCAGGTGACGCAGGAGATCCGGCACTTCAAGCTTGAAGCGTCGGAATGAAGTCAGGACAACGGAGGATCATTGAGGACTGAAGAACGAGATGATCCGCGTCGAGAAGTTGGGCTCGCGAGTTTGGCGGCACAGGAAGACCGTCTCAAGCTTGGCTTTTATGACTCTCCATATGAGCCGTGACGATTTCCTTCCTCTGAGGGTTCGGATCAGTATTCTCGGTAGCCAAACGGTTTCTGATGAGGTTTAGTTTCTCGCGTCGTGAGTCCGAGCTATCTCTTCCTCCGCAAAGCCCCTGGTCGAAATGTCAATTTCAAAGTCTGGTTCTTCAGACATGGCTCTACTGGATAATCAGAAGCGTAAGGCGTACGTAATTCCATTTTTTTGTAGATTAGAAAGCAAACTGCCCCTTTAAAGGAATTACCCTGCTATTCACAATAATACTGTCAACTGTGTACTTTTCACGTTTGACAAGCATGTATGCAAACCGCGTTCAGCAATACATTATTAACCCTCGGTGCGCATGCGCAGCAAGGGTTACGGTACTTGGGTCTGTGTGGTGTGAGTTGTGTGTCTGTCGTTACTCGTCATCTCACTTCTCCAGTGTTCGTTCGTCTCACAAAGGATACCACCTATGAACGGGCAATGAGGGTCAGAAAATTCGAACGTTTTCTCTGAAAACGACTCTGTTGCAAAGCACGTGTCAAGTCCTTGAGATTGGCAAGGATGTAAGTACTTATCATATCACGAGCATCAGGAATAATACGGCACATGTCAAAATCTACTTTTTGCTTAGCAAGCAGCTAGCTAACAACGTGTGCGTACTATCTCTTCTTCATTGTTTCTCTCCTTCTTGTTCATGTCAGAGCTTCTGAGAGGAGCCGTTTCAGTAATTTATCAGAAGTAAGAAGTGGTTGTTGTTTGGAGCCCGACCCCGCGTCTGACGGAAAAACATGCGGCTCACAGATGTCCTCCTTCTGCCACACGGTATGAAGATATAAAAGGCACACTGTCATTCAAGACACTGTTTGACAGAAGTGTATCATACGGCAGGCATCACGTTTTGCATGATATGAGACGATGTATGTATGATGGGTGAAAGGTAGATGCAAGTGTCAAATGTGCCCCTGATTTACATTCATGGTGGCAGAGAAAGGGGAGGGTGTAGTGATGATACAACGCCCGCCACCTAAGGGGGCACGGCTGAGCTCCACATTGGGGGCGGGGCTCAACGAAGGCGCAAACTTTGCATGCTTTGTTCTCAGGCCTGAAACGAAGCTAGAGGTCTATAGCCTAACGCCGGGAGAGCAGTAGTCAACGGTCATGAACCCATACCTCCGCTGTGTTAACGCGCACAACACCACCCTCCGTAGCAGTTTTTCTGTTTGAGGGTGGGGCCTCTCGCCTACGCCTCTCTCTCGCATATCGCCTTTTGCTTCGCGGTGAATATTACGCAGTTCAGTGTCCGCTTTCAGCGCCAAATCAGTAAGTAAGTGATCAAGTTTGGCCGCACTAAAAACAATACAAGCACTAAAGTGCAAACCCTCGGCGGAGACGCGCATGCTCACTAGAGAAGGGTTCCATGTCAAAGCAATTGGAGGAGACCCGTCTATATACACAGTCTTCTGTGAAAGGCTGTAGACGAGTGGGTAAGCATGCTAACCAAGTGAGGCATATCTTTCGCTGTGCATCTGCCATGTTTTAGCTCAACTAACTAGCTTGGTACGGGATTAGAATGTCTTGCGCATGCACGAACAGATTGTGCCAGGCACGAAACGCGCGCGCGGAAGTATATATGCACTTAGACCGCAGTCACGCGCAATTGACCAATCAGATTACAGAATTGCGGGGGGTTTATTTTTCATAGACACCTCGTTTCAGGTGTCTATGGCGTTTGCAGGTGGTCTACAGCAAACTCCCCGTACAAAATGGCTATTCTCAAAAGTCATTATCTGCGCAAACCGGCCGATTCCGCGTTCGGTATATGAAAGCGTAGAAGGCGCGACTGGCAAAGTAGCTCTTTTAAAATGCATTGTGCACCTGCAAGAAGTCTGTGGACAGTCTCCGGAGCTCGCGAAAGTCAGAAATCACGTCAATATTCCACGAAAAAAGCGTCGGCTTCTTCCAGCTCTGGCGATACACAAACACATTGGGCCGTTGCCGTGCGTTGCTAACCCTTTCAAACGCGCACCACAAATGAGGGCGTTTTATGATGACGTAAACGATTATTTACGGGGGGCGGGGGCTGTCTCCTCGGAGTCTCACACGTAAAAAAAGGCGTCTTGTTCCATCCGAAGGTAAGGAATGAGGAATGAGCGCAGCGTTGCTAGCTTGTTGCTACCCATTTGAACCGCGCAAACACCAATCAGATACTCCGGTCTAAACCGGTAGACGCGGAAGCTCGGTTGTCTACGCTACATTGCAACCCGAGGGGCTGTGGAATGTTGGCGTCCCGAGCGCAGCGAGGGGCGCTACCCACATGCCCCGAGGGTGCAATGTTGCGTAGACACCGAGCTTCCGCGTCTAACCGGTTTAGACCGGAGTATCTGATTGGTGTTTGCGCGTTCAAATGGGTAGCAACAAGCTAGCAACGCTGCGCTCATTCCTCATTCCTTACCTTCGGATGGAACAAGACGCCTTTTTTATCGGTCTGCGGTTGCTACGAGGTCGAGGGTCTTCCAGGACCCCCAGGAACTGCACGATGCCCGGATGCTTCAGGTGACGCAGGATCCGGCATTCCAGCTTGAAGCGTCGAATGAAGTCGGCAACGTGAGGATCATTTGAGGTGAAGAAGATGTGGTGAAGGAGTTTGGCGGCACAAGGAAGACCGTCAAGCTTGGCTTTTATGACTCTTCCATATGAGCCGTGACCGATTTCCTCTGAGGGTTGGATCAGTATTCTTCTGTAGCCAAACGTTTTTCTGAGGTTTATTTCTCGCGTCGTGAGTGGGCTATCTTCCTCCGCAAAGCCCCTGGTCGAAATGTCAATTTCAAAGTCTGGTTCTTCAGACATGGCTCTACTGGATAATCAGAAGGCGTAAGGCGTACGTAATTCACTTTTTTGTAGATTAGAAAGCAAACTGCCCCTTTAAAGGAATTAACCCTGCTATTCACAATAATACTGTCAACTGTGTACTTTTCACGTTTGACAAGCATGTAGCAAACCGCGTTCAGCAATACATTATTAACCCTCGGTGCGCATGCGCAGCAAGGGTTACGGTACTTGGGTCTGTGTGTGTGTGTGTGTGTGTCTGTCTGTTACTCGTCATCTCACTTCTCCAGTGTTCGTTCGTCTCACAAAGGATACCACCTACTGAACGGGCAATGAGGGTCAGAAATTTCGAACGTTTTCTCTGAAAACGCTCTGTTGCAAAGCACGTGTCAAGTCCTTGATGATTGGCAAGGATGTAAGTACTTATCATATCACAGAGCATCAGGAATAATACGGCACATGTCAAAATCTTACTTTTTGCTTAGCAAGCAAGCTAGCTAAAATGTGTGCGTACTATCTCTTCTTGTTTCTCCTTCTTTGTTCATGTCAGAGTCTGAGCTGTTTAGTAATTTTCAGAAGTAAGAAGTGGTTGTTGAGCTGCCCAATGGCTCCAGTTTCCTTCCTTCTGCACACGGTTGAAGGATAAAAGGCACACTGTCATTCAAGAAAATGTTTGACAGAAGTGTATCATACGGCAGGCATCACGTTTTGCAGATATGAGACGATGTATGTATGATGGGTGAAAGGTCAATGCAAGTGTCAAATGTGCCCCTGATTTACATTCATGGTGGCAGAGAAAGGGGAGGGTGAAGTGATGAATACAACGCCCGCCACCTAAGGGGGCACGGCTGAGCTGCCACATTTGGGGGCGGGGCTCAACGAAGGCGCAAACTTTGCATGCTTTGTTCTCAGGCCTGAAAACGAAGCTAGAGGTCTATAGCCTAACGCCGGGAGAGCAGTAGTACAAATGGTCATGAACGCATACCTCCGCTGTTTAACGCGCACACACCACCCTCCGTGCAGTTTTTCTGTTTTGAGGGTGGGGCCTCTCGCCTATCGCCTCTCTCTCGCATATCGCCTTTTGCTTCGCGGTGAATATTACGCAGTTCAGTGTCCGCTTTCAGCGCCAAATCAGTAAGTAAGTGATCCAAGTTTGGCCGCACTAAAAACAATACAAGCACTAAAGTGCAAACCCTCGGCGGAGACGCGCATGCTCACTAGAGAAGGGTTCCATGTCAAAGCAAATTGGAGGAAGACCCGTCTATATACACAGTCTTCTGTGAAAGGCTGTAGACGAGGTAAGCATGCTACCAAGTGAGGCATATCTTTCGCTGTGCATCTGCCATGTTTTAGCTCAACTATAGGCTTGGTACGGGATTAGAATGTCTTGCGCATGCACGAACAGATTATGCCAGGCACGAAACGCGCGCGCGGAAGTATATACGCACATGTGTTGTACTGCTAATTGATGGGCTGAGCCATTTAACCTACTCGTGGTCTCCTACCAGGTCGCTGAGAGTTGGTAACGGGCTAGCTACACTACTAGATAACATGCGAGAGTCGATACACGCCCCTCATTGCAACCCCTTGTGCCTCCAAGTTACGCAGAACAAGCGCATCTCTGTGCCAGAGAGCGCGCATCTCCCGTGCTAATTTGCATTGGCCCGTTCACGTGGTTTTCACGCCGTAACTCCCGAACGCAGCAGTTTCAGAGAAAACCCCACGTATTTTTGACGTTTATCCGACGCTGAATACGTGGTATCGTTTGTGGAGTGATTGATTGCTCGTGAAGGAGACAGACACACACGTAGATATATACGAGTCAATACAAAATAAGTGACGTCACGTAAAGATTACGTCATGCAAATTCTTGCGTGACAACGCCGCGCCAGCATGCAACGGTGAAGTCGAAAGGCTGGGTTTCCGAGACCGCGAGGAGAGAGAGCGCATCTTGCGCAACATGGCAGGGGCGTAGGAACAGGGGGGGCTACGGGGGCCAGGGCCACCCTTTTCTGTTGTTCGTTCGTACCTTATCGTCCATGCCTGAGGGCGAACGCTGCCGCGCCACCAGCGACCGCTTTTATGCGCACGTTCTACGTATATACACGTACGTACGTACACGTAGCCTCGCGGGCGAGAGGCGTGGCTCCGCAAGCGCAATTCGCCGAGGGTTTGCACTTTAGTGCTACATTACAAAAATTTTGTGGCCCCCCCAATGCAAAACACTTTCCTACGCCCCTGCATGGTGGTATATTACAACCCCATGGAGTAGACGAACGGACGGCAGCAATACTGCGTATCTTGGGCTCCAAATGTAAGAGCATCAAACCTGAAACGTGGGCTTTTTCTGGGTTCTGTGAGGTGTTTGAGGGTTAGTCCTATGATTAGCAGTACCGTGGACCCAGTGCCAAGTATTTTCGAGTTGGTTGTATACAACCGTTGTTGAAAGGTACATGTATTTTTACGTAGCAACTCTTGCTGTAGGTGCCTAGATGTAACGTTAACCGACACAAAATCTGTAGTGCATACTTCCTAGTAGGTAGAACGAAGTATATACATGATGAAACTAAGGGAGCTACTCTTCAGGGTTGTTAGAGCTAGAGGCAAAGGCAAATGGTTTCTTCAGGACTGGACAAGATGAGCTGTTTCTTTCAGCTGTTGGACAATATTTTTAGGTCCTCCCCTGTTTTTTGTGGCTTTCCTTATTTGATTTGAAACTCTTTAAGTGGACACAGATTGAGCAATCAAGCTATGTGTGAGGAGACCACTCGTCCGGCACTCGAACACAGCGAGTGCCGGACGATGTTACAAATATATTGTGGATGTATATCTTTGCTATCATTTCTTATTATACTTTATATGATCTGTATAAATTTGCTTCTTTTCCTTCATACATGTACGTGCAGTTCCCTTCTCCCCTTTGATTTTTGTGTGAAGCTACCACATGTGCGACAACTACGCTCTGCAACTGGTGCTGATGGTACTCTGGTGGACTTAGCTTACTGAGAACAGTACTGATTACAGGCACTTATCTTTTATACAAGTAAATTAAAAATCCTGCGAATTTAAAAATGAGGCATATAGGGATGGTATAAAAAGAAAGGGAGACAAGATAGGGGTGGGATGCATGAAGCATGGTTAATGACTAAAATGAAAAGCACTGAAGTGCAAACCCTCGGCGCATTGTGACGCGCACGCGTAAGTAAACGCATGCGCCGTACCACTAATTGGTGGGCTGGGTTTAGTTTTAGCTGTTACTCCTGGTCTCTTCCCAGCTCGCGCAGAGTCTGACGCAGGCTAACTACACTACTAGATAGCATGCGAGAGGCGATACACGCCCTGCGTTGCATCTTCTGGTGCCTCTGAGGTACGCAGAGCACGCGGATCGATCAGACCGTGGTAAGCCGTCCTGTCCGTTGCCTATTTGCATATTAGCTTTTTCGCGCTCTAGCTCTGCAACGGAGCAGTTTCAGAGAAAACCCCACATATTTTCTGACCTTCATTGCCCGTTCAGTAGGTGGTATCCTTTGTGAGACGAACGAACACTCGAGAAGTGAGATGACGAGTAACAGACAGACACACACACACACACACAGACAGACAAACCCAACTACCGTAACCCTCGCTGCGCATGCGCGCCGAGGGTTAACAACAGGGACACGTGAAAGAATGCTTGCTTTTAGTAACCTTTAGCCCCTATAAATATAGGGATTGTGTGATGGGGTTGGGGGTGTCAGCGTATTCAAATCTGTTCATTAACCATGCTTCATGCATCCCATCCCTATCTTGTCTCCCTTTCTTTTTATACCATCCCTATATGCCTTTGCAGGATTTTTAATTTACTTGTCTCCACTCATTTTTATATACTACTACGTATTATCTCTGTGCAAGGGGGCAAGCTCCTATAAAATGCCTGTTGTCGTCACGGAAATGATATGCGCACCAAGTTTCACCTCCATGTGTGCTGCCGTTAGCAAGTTTGAGGAGCGAAGAAGTAATTTTAAAGAAAAGTACCTTAGGCTATTTGTTGTCGTGGTCGTCATGGAAACGATGTTACACACATGCGTACCAAGTTTCATCTCCATGCGTGGTACCGTTAGCGAGTTTGAGGAGTGAAGAAGTAATTTTAAAGAAAAGCGCCTGAGGCTATTTGTTGTTGTGATCGTCATGGAAACGATGTAATACACATGCGTACCAAGTTTCACATCCATGCGTGCTACAGTTAGCAAGTTTGAGGAGTGAAGAACTAGAATATTGCCTGAGGCTTTTCGACCCAATATGCAGTCGTCATGGAAACATGTAATCGTCACGTAAATGATATATAAGGCATACATACCAAGTTTCATCTCTATGTGTGGAAAGTTTGAGAAGTGAAGAAGTAAATTTAAAGAAAAGTGCCTGAGTCTATTTGTTGTTGTTTACAAACATGTGTTGTTGTGATTTTTAATGTTGGTGATTGAATACATTATGTCTACAAAGTTTCGTTCACATAACTCTTACCAATTGTGAGTTATGCTGACACATGTGAACCAATTATAATGTATTGCCCGGGGCTATTTGTTGTTGTTTACAGTAGACAATTGTTTATCACTAAGTACGGTAGTACTTAGTATAATAGGGATGACACAGGTTGTCCTACATTATGCCCATACATTTGAGAATTTCATGTTTCACTTTCTGTTTCAATCAGATCCAACTTTTGACACATCAGACTAATTTGTATCGTCACAAAGAGCATGTATCCAAGAAATAGCTTAAATCGCATAATCGGTACTTGATTTATTCAACAAAGTCACTTTTCAATTTTCTTGTTGTTGTTGTTGTTGTTCAGTTTAGACAAGCGTATCTCAAAAACCGGGTAAGATATGGATATGAAATTTTGCACAGATATTGGAATCCATGACAGGTCGTGCAAGAGCATTTTTATTTCTTCGTAAACTATTTTGTTTACATGTAAACAACAACAAATAGCCCCAGGCAATACATTATGATAGAGACAAATAAAGTGTGCTAACTGGGTAAAGCTAATACCCTGAATTATAAACCTTTGTACACACATGCAACCCACCATTAGTATCAAAATGTAAACATTACAAGTCTGTAAACAACAACAAACAGCCTCAGGCAATAAAAACTTGTAAACTACGGAACACCCGTGCACACCACAATATAACCCTCACTGCGCATGCGCGCCGAGGGTTAATACAAAGACGTGAATGGCTAAAAAGCACGCACAAATTATGATTAAATATAGCTGCGGCATACACAAACGTGTGGAGGATGGTATATGTCTGCCAGCAATGGATAGGTTCCTCAGTCGCCATGTCTCGCATAGATAGAATGTATATTTATAGTCACATATTTATTTTGGATAATCTACTTTTAACATTTCTATTTCTACCATTTCTACTATTATTTATTGGCGAGCGGAAGCGAGCTAACCTAGTGGTCCGAACGGCGCGATTTTTCTATATTATATATATAATATGTACCGTACGTCGTCCAACTGCGCATGCTCCAGCATTACGCGCTTCTTTTTATCCGAAAGGGATTTCAACATTTTCATAATGCTGCCTGAATCGAGCGGAATCAGGGGAAACGCAACACCTCTGAAGCTATCGAGTATTGCTGCACAGTCCAGCGAGAGATTTTTCTACATTGCCACTTGTTCCCTATTCCTGCAAGACCAATCAGATTGCCGGATTATGCCTGATTCGCGCTGTCGTCTGACTGTTTTTGACTCGACTCGAATTGTCTACTGCGCTCGGGTCGTTTCGGCCTACTTGGTCCTGTGCAATGTATCTCACTGTTTTGTGCACACACAAGAGTGACTCATACGATTAGACCCCAATTGTAAGCGCGCTTCCACTCGCCAAAAATGCCATGCATTCGCCTACTAGTATTTTTCTTACACGTGTATATGCTGTGCGTTATTTAAAGTAATCGACAGAACTATTATAATTATTTTAGAAATTCTATTTTTTCTATTTTTCTTACACGTGTATATGCTGTGCGTTATTTAGAGTAATCGCACGTTTTTTATGTCTCCGTCGTGTCGTCGTGCTGCGTGAGTTTCAGAGTTTTTAGATTTTTCTATGAGTTTATTGGTCCTTTGAGGCTTTCTATTTTTCTACCGGCTGTTGTTTTTATCCTGTAGCTGTCGTTTTTTTGTACATGATTTCTATCTATTTATTTTATAACTATGTGTAAGGGAGGTTGGGACACTGGGTGTGTACGGAGAGTTGGGCCCATAAAAGACTCTTTAACCTACCGCCCCGGTTCTCAAGGCTGGGCACCCAGGGCCCTGCCTCTTTCTTTCTGTTTATATGTTATTGTCTGTGTTTTTGTATGCTTGGGTATGTTATTGTCTGTGTTTTGTGTGCTTGGGTGGGGGAGGTTCTTTCTTTTCCTCTGATATTATTCTTTTAGCTAGTATGCTATAAACATGTTTTTTCATGGTCTGGTGGTGTCGCAGTAACGCATACCGGTAGCTATAGCTTTGTGTACAAAAATGTGTTGAGCCCCCCTAATTTTTTAACCCTATCTCCGCCCCTGGATGGACTCTCTGTCAATAAAGTCAAACAGACCGTAGATTTAGCCCTCGTTGAAACTCACTTTTCTGGAATCCAAGAGAACTATAACCAGCAAAAGTTAGTCTCCTTTGAACGCAAGACGGACGGGCTTGCAGCCAGCAAACACGTAGTCTCGTGCCCAGACCCTGCACGCACTCAGAGAGAGGAAAAGGGTCTGGTGACTATTGAGCGTTTTCTTTGTTGTGCTGACTCGACAGTCTTACTTTTGAGACACCGAATCAGATTGCCGTATTTGCCACAAGCGTGAAATATCACATGAGGTTATGTAATAGATCGTAACGCAGCTCCCCCCATAGTCTCGTGCCCAGCCCTGCCTCAGCCCTCTCTCAAAGGGTCTGCGTTTTCTTGGTTGTGCTGACTCATCATTGCCGAATGCATGCGCAGTCCACGGAGGTCCACGAAGGTCCACGAAGGTCCACGGAGCTGCGTTACGATCTATTACATAACATCATGTGATATTTCACGCTCGTGGCAAATACTGCAATCTGATTCGGTGTCTCAAAAGTAAGACTGTCGAGTCAGCACAACCAAGAAGTCACCAGACCCTTTTCCTCGAGAGATCGAGAGGGCGGGGGCTGGGCACGAGACTAGTCTCCCACGGCCGCGCCGGCTAAGATCGGCAGCACATCACCATTGTTCAACCATAAATCACGAGACACATTACGAAATTACGTCAAGTAAAATTTAACGCGGGCCGGGCGGGGCCAACGTCAATGGAGACCTCTTCTTTACTGCAGGTTTTCTCGGGACTCAGGGGTGGTGGCAGAGATGCTCATTTAGAGATGCAAACTACGTTACTACTCCCAGATGAGCTACAAATCGCCCACTCGGGGCCTGTACGCGGACACGCCTTTTTTATTCATACTACAGTTCGTCGATCCATATCATACGTACGTGTATATACATTTTGAAACCTTGCTTCCTTTTTTTTGTGTTGTGCTTAGAATTTTCTCGGTGCTCACTTCGATATTTGTAGGGGAGGGTTCAAAGATTTGTATGGGCAAGGTATTGTATTATACAAAGTTTAGCGGACAAATTGGGTCCAAAAAAGCCGGAAAATGAAGATTTTCGACGAATTTCGATAAACGTATGGGTAAAAAGGATCAGTTCTATTGCTTACTAGAAGCTATTACCTGTAGGAAGTGTCTATGCTCTATAAGATAATACTCTAGAGATCAGTTGGATTGGCGTCGTCTGCCACTGAGATAGGTGAACAGAGTTTGCGCCTGATGGACGCATCAGCGTGAGCGGTGACTGTAGTAGCCAGCTACGTATATATATAACCTTTAGCCACCGGTTGGTCTCCGGTCAGACACGCAGTGTTTCAGTTAGTATTACGCTACCTGCATACCAGTAGTGGAACCTTCAAGCCTACAGACACAAGAATGGTTCGGCAAGCAACCGCGGCCTCTACCACCAAACGCCCCGCCAGTTGTGGCTTTTCTCACGCAGCTTCCCACGTGCAGTGGACTCAGGTGCTTTGGTACTCCACCAACATACATTCAAATGAGTGTCAATAACCACATTCACTAAAAACAGAAAAAGTGGGAAGGTGGTTCCGCTCGGCAAAGTACAGGCGTAGAGGTCGGGCCGTTCCTTGTTGGATAACACCACCAGAACAGCAGGCAGACATCCATCACAACGTTTTTCATGTCAAACCTTCTCCAACACAGAGTGGGGTGGTTTGGAAACTGATTTAACCCACGTGGCAAACATGTCATCTTGCCTTGCGAACAGTCTAGTGCAGTTTTCCAGCCCAAAACCAACACTTCAGCGCGCGGGTGCGGAGACGCACCGCCATATAACAACGGCATCACGGCCTCCAGTGCTGCGCTCTCAGTAGTACGGCGGTTTAATCACGCTTACCAGGAGTTTAGCGAAGGCTTGAGAAACAAACCAGCCACGATCGAATGGCCAGGAAGAAGCCCGATGTCGTGTGCGACGAGTATCAGCGAGCGAGCGGCGACGATACGACATGCGCATGCGTAGTGGTTTTGGCGCAAATCCTTGTAGGTTTGGCTCGTTTTTCATAATATGGTAAAACAACATGAGTGCAACGAGAGGAGCCGCGTGGAGCGAGAGAGAAATAAAAACGTTGATACGAATACGGAGTGACAAAAAAAGTGCAAGAAGAACTTGAGGGATCAGTGCGAAATAAGGAGATTTACAAGAAGTTAGCAAAGGAGATGGAGGGGAGTGGATACAGCAGAGATTGGGAGCAGTATAAGGCGAAAATAAAAAATCTAAAGACAGAATACAGTGCAGCAAAAGACAACAATGGAAAGACTGGTAGGGGGCGAAAAACATAGCACTTCTTCAAAAAAATGGACGAGGTGTTGGGCTATCGAGCAGCCTCCAGGCCACCATTCCTCTTAGACACCTCTGCACCTCTGGACCTGAGTGAGGAGAGAGGAGAGGAAGAGAGACATGACAAAGAAAACAGTGACCATGAACATGTACATCAAGCCAATATTCTGAAAGTAGCATACATTATTAGGTGATACAAAGAGGCATCGTGAGGGAGAAGATGACGAGGAGGCTTGCTCATCGAAGCAGAAGAAGGACAGTATGTTAATCACTAGGGCCAAAAATATACTGCATTTGAGCCTGATCTCACTTCAACTTTACCTAGTTGCAAAACCAGCAAAACGGAGGAAAACAAAAGCAGAGACAGCACTCACTGAAGTAGTGGCAACTTTCAAAACGATGCAGGAGGAGTCTGGGGAGCAGTTTAGAGCTTGGGAGGAAGAGAGGTGGAGGAAAGAGACAGAGCTATATAGAGGAGAGGAGGAGGAGGGAAGAAAGAGTTCATGAACTAAAGGTTCTGCAATTGCTGACAAGACAAAACCCACCACAGCATAGGCAGCAGCACCGGTATTCATTTGGGCTACCTTCGGAAGCTTCCCCCTACTCATGCACGAGTCCAGAACAATCACCTACATACCAGGCATGCTATCTACTACTGTAGCTAGCCCGTGTCAGACTCTCCGCGAGCTACAAGCGACCACGGGTAAATGCATACTATAGCCCAGCCCATCAATTAGAAGTATCGCTCGTGCGCAGTTCGCCGAGGGTTTGAACTTTAGTGCTTTTCATTAATTCTGAATATTTCCCTCTGCCTGCATGGTACCCCATACTCTTCCTTTTCTCTTCTTTTCTACTTGCTACTTTGTTTCTGCGTGGTCGTCTTCCCTTTCCCCTTCCTTTACAAACAGTTATTGTGTGTCTGCAGGTTTTAAGCAAGGTTCATAACCAGCTGCTGCAGATTGCAGATGAACGTGCTCAGTCAGCAGAACAAAAAGCCCTACAGCTTGAACGCCAAGTGAGCTGCATTTACTTAAAACTGGCAATAATGTGCTAATGCTTTTCTTTTACTCTTTAGCTACTCAGTCTTCGCGACAAATATGGTCATCCTGAAACATCTCACCTTTCTATATACGTTTACTCGTCCGTCAACCTACACCTCCACACTTGGAGGATACCCTTCTTTCTCCTCCACCCTCCTCCCTCCCTGCACATCATCTTCTCCATACTCCCTGTCCACCTCACTCTCCACCCATCTCCCTCCCTCCACCTCCCTGGAGCCCTTCAAACTCTCATTCTCACTGCCTTCTTCCTCGCCTTCCCCGCCCACCACTGATCATCTGAGACCACTCGCTGACTCTGAGAGAGCAGCTCTGCCTACCTCAACTGGATCATTTTCACATCCCTTGCCGTCCAGTAGCGCTGATGAACATACTAGTGAGTTGAACGTATACCGTGGACCCATACGTTATCTATAGTGAACCATGACAGAGCATAGATCTGCGTTCAAAACTACTAAAGCACGATGAAGCACTGTGTGCATCGCAATTGTCATAATTATTGTGCAAAGTGACACAGTGTGCTAGGCAATGCGGCAACATTAGCCTTCGGGTTTTCGTAGCCTAAGTTTCTCCCCACCATGTAAAGCAGACTGTTCAAAAGCTTAAGTGGCTGTAAATTTCTTGGACAGGAAAACTTTCCTTTTACCTTACTTTCAGGAGAGTTTTGCTCTTTCAGGTCTTCTCAAACCAAGTACAGTTCTTGGTAAAGGAGCTGGGAGTGGTAAACATGATGTCATATGGGACCCAGTGGTGACATCATCATCCTCTGAACTAGGACAAGACACTATTGGAACTACTCTACCATCAGTTGAACTTCCTACACCTGAATTCTCTCTACCGCCTCATGATAGCAGTAGCAAAGGTATATACAAGTAGCATAATGTGCAGTGATCAGGTATTGTGTACTTTTCCAGCATCATGGGAATATGACAGTATGTACTTAGCTAAAGGCCAAATTTATACAAGTGTTGGGTAAGGTAAAACTAAACAATAGGGCCCAGTGCAAGCTTCATATAATGTTTTCTACATATATTTAGCCATTATATACTGCCACGGTCACCTTGATTGTTTAGCTGAGGAAGTTAGTAATGCCTCAAGATTTGCCCACACCTTTGCAATACTTATGCCTTAGAAGAATACTATCTTGTGCTTTCACACTTTTTACCGACTGGTATAAAATAGGAGACAAGGAGTCATCAAGCAGTGATTGGTCCAGCAGTGACGAAGATGATGATGAAGGAGATGAAGCTCCTCTGCGTCCCTCCACCCACTCTGCACTCCAGGCTCAGTGGGAGTGGAGAACCATGGCTGACTCCCTTCCTGACAAGTGAGACTCCGTGCCGTCTTATCTTTACTCTAAACTGTATATTTACTCACATAATAGACGTGCAAACTTTAATGTTAATCTGGTTTTGTCTATATAGGAAATCACTATCTATGGGAAATATACAGTAGTTAAAATTTAATAGTTATGTGGTTGCATTCTCTTGTCCTAGTTCTCCAATGGGAACAGGCCACACCCCCAAGAAGAAGCCACCACCAATAGCTCCCAAGCCGAGAGTATCGTGGACTCACTCATTACCAACCACTGACCTCAACTACCAACTGACAGAAGACCCTTCTTCCTTCTCTCAGGTCCAGGTTATTCTCTTCTTCTCCAATTTTGACCAATGCTCGTATTATTCAAACAACATTCAAAGAGCCATTCATGAATGCGACTCAAATTTGAGTAGCCAACAAAAAAATACATATCCCAGTATTAATAATCATGCTATAATGGGCCTTATCATTGATTGGTGGGTGAATGCGAGTGTGAAATTTCAGCTGTTTATCTGTGTTGCTTTTCGGTATTGGTGCATGTATTTCAGATACTAGATAAAATTGCGCAATTCAGACAGGAAGGCTCGCTTTGTTCGCCAATCATGTTAGAAATGTTCCATTGATGACAGATATGACGTTTCCCCCATGCAGGCAACTCATGTCAGTGACCTGACCTCTCTGACCTCCAGTTTTCCTAGACCCAGGGGACCACAGGGAAGAAATCTACCATCAAGACTCTACAAGTAGCTAATACTGCTATGTGTAGTACTTTTCGCCAGACTCCAACATAATAATCATTGATGTGTTTACAGTGTGCATTACAAAAATGCTACATTCTCTGTAGGATTTCAACAATCTCTGAGTGACTCTTAGATCTGGCAATGTCAATGGGTCTGCTTCCCTTCTGTGGTGATAGTGTCATGATGATGTCATCGAGTATATACTTACCTTAGTCCGTATGTTGACCAGAGCCTGAGCTTCAGTCAGTAGTCTCACCACATCAACTTTGCCTTCTTGAGCTGCCAGGTAAAGAGCAGTCGCGCCATCCTGTGGACACAAACACACAGTCACCTCACCTAGTACAGCTGTATACAGTGACACTGCGTGTGATGATGTGTATTTTCTGGTGGTAGGAACAACATACCTCTTTCTGTGTGTTGATCTGTGCCTTAGCCTCAATCAGTGTTTGTACAACATCAGTATGCCCCTCAAATGATGCTCCCATTAGTGGAGTCCAGCCATCCTAGAGTAATATCGTAAAGTCATAGAGACACATGGAGGATCTTTGGAGCCACATTACCGTCTTACAGATGCTGACATCAGCATGTTGTTGAAGTAGTAGTTTAACAACTGCTCCATGTCCTTTCCAACTAGCAGTGTAGAGAGGAGTCACGGCATTCTGTACATGTATCAACACACATTATCATAGTGGAAACTTCTGTATGGATATGATAATATCTATACATAATATGACCAATCGTTAGACATGACATAGTGTGTGTACCTCAGTCTGTATGTTGACCAGAGCCTGAGCTTCAGTCAGTAGTCTCACCACATCAACTTTGCCTTCAAGAGCTGCCAGGTGAAGAGCAGTCGCACCATACTGTGGACACAAACACACAGTCACCTCACCTAGTACAGCTGTATACAGTGACACTGTGTGTGATGATGTGTATTTTCTGGTGGTATGAACAGCATACCTCTTCTGTGTGTTGATCTGTGCCTTAGCCTCATTCAGTGTTTGTACAACATCAGTATGCCCCTCAAATGATGCTGCCATTAGTGGAGTCACACCATTCTAGAGTAATAATCGTAAAGTCATAGAGACACATGGAGGATCTATGGAGCAACATTACCTTCTTACAGATGCTGACATCAGCATGTTGTTGAAGTAGTAGTTTAACAACTGCTCCATGTCCATTCAAACTGGCAATGTAGAGAGGAGTCTCGCCATCCTGTACATGTATCAACACACATTATCACGAGAAATCCCAGCGCAGACTACTGAATTTTGAAAGGAGACATACACAATACAGATATTACATTGGCATTCTACATATGTGTATAGCTAAGCTATCCCTTAGTCTGTATGTTGACCTAAAAATTTATCCTGACATTAACCTACCTTATCCACACAATTTATAGAGACTTTTTGCAGAATAAGATTCTGCACTCTTTTTTCCAATCCATAGAATGCTGCTTCAAATAACTCTGCCTCCTGAAACAGAACAAGTGTTACAACAGCCATAGACATGACATAACTTTACTCACCTTCAAACTGAGACAGTGGTATTGTAGGTCTCCAGCTGCTAATCCAAATATCCTTTGTTCTGCCATTAGTCGATCAGAACTCCTTCCTGGAGTAACACTCTTCAAGTATGGCAGTAGAGCAGGGGACATGGTCCAGCAGACCACCTGGCCATCCTCAGAACAACCTGCATACACTAGAGCTACTCGGGGGATGTGGAAGTAGCCGCAGACAGCAATAGTGATGTCATCATAGTCCTGGAGAGTGAGGTGAGGTCGATCCACCTGGACTGAGACTCTGATTGTCTCAAGATGCTCTGGACTCTTGTGCTCATCAAACACACAGGGATGAATAGACTGCATGTCGTTGAGGGGACCAGTGTGGTAGGCCAGGTGGAACGGACTAAGGGAAGTGGTCAATTTGCTTACTTTTGTCGGTAACTTTGTCCGTCGACAAATCAGGGAAGAGGCACACTTGCTGCGAAACTGTAGGAATTGCTCCACTGCCTCAATCGCTGGAGGACACTGACACTCCTCTGACATCATCTTGAGGAGGTCGGGACTGAAGCAATTCCAGAGACTAGACTGACATCTGAGCACCTCTTCTGTTGAGGCAGCATTCTCATATGTGCTAGGGTTGACTATCGGGACGACTTTTCTCTCTCCCATTGGCAGGACTAGCTGACTGAGGAACTGTTTCAGACGAGAGAGGCAGTCAGGAAGCTGCTCAAATGCCTCCATCACTGCTGCTAGTGTCTGTAAGAACTTACTATGGAGATCTGATACTTTCAGCTCTGGTGGTGGGATGGTGGTAGGTGGTGGGTAAAACCTTCTAGTGGCTTGTTTCTTCCTTTCTACATTGATGTTATTATGGTCTAGAAAGAGAAAATTGTGTTATACAAATTACAAACAGTAAGATAAAATAAAGAGAATCATGATACCTGATCTGAGTTTCATTGCCAATTTTCTCTTTTTTGGGCAGTCAGTGGCCTCGAGGATATTGCACAGATCTAGTGCAAATGTGGGTGGGCTCTCCTTATTAAACAGAGCAACTCCAGCTGAAATATTCTGTGCATATGTAGAGCTGTATGCCTCTGCGTTTCCCTTCTGTTGTGATGTGATGAGCTTCCTCTCCACCATCTCATGGAGTATGGACTTGGCATTGAGGTACTGGCAGACCTCACTGAGGTTGAGTCGTAACACTTTTGCACCCAACATTCGCTGTTCAGCAACAATTTCCCCTTCATCTTCTGTACAATCATAGTTATTACTGAAGATAAAAAATCATTTAGTAAACAAGCTCTGTCCATACCTTCATGTTCTCCCAACTTCAGTGAAGGAAGAGAGACACACCGCTGCAACAATAAGAGAGTATCCAACACTGTGACACTTTCATTATAACAAATTCATACCTTTAGATTTCCTTGCTGCTTGTGATAGATTTCCCTTCCTTCTGGGCTACTGGTTTTCTGCAAATGTGTTTGGACGATCTGCTTCAATTCTGCAAGTTTCTCTTGAAGTTCAGCTTTCTCTGTTGCAGCCACAGCTTTCTCCTTCTCCAGTTCTTCAATGTACCTCTTGAGCCTAGCATTTTCTGAGAGCACTTTTACGTTTTCTGTCTCTAAGTCATTGACTCTTTTCTTCAAACGGCCATTTTCGTTCTTGTACTCTGTTTTCCTTCGTTCCTCCTCCTCTTCCCTCTCTTTCTCTGTGACCAGAGGCCGCTTCTTTGTGCGAAGCTCTGCTATCTCCTCGTCAAAGTTTCTCTCGGTTTTCTTCCAGAAGATTCCTCCCCAGGACCTTCTCTTCTCCTGATTGAGAGCTTCAATGTGTCCATCAACTCTGCTATCTCTGTGTCCCTCATCCTCAGTGCTGAAGGGGTTGGTGGTAGTTCAACAACCTGTTGGTTGTACTGGGACTTGCTCTCTCCATACTCTGGAGTTGACCTCAGCTGTGCCAGTCTCTGGCAGAGGTTGCCTGCAGTGGGCCTTTCTTTCTCTTCAATCTTTGAGGCATTCTAAGGCCATTGGGCGAAGTGAGTGGGTCATGAAAACTTCTTGGAGGTCGTTCTTTCGGCGCTCAAGCTCAGGAATGGGGACAAGAATTCTCTTTTGATACCTGGGATCTATCACTGGATTGTGACGAGCTGTTGGTTTAGGGAACCGACGTGTGATGATCTGAACAATGAGCACTCCAGTGGAGAACACGTCAATCTTGTCGGAATACACAGGTACATCAAGCAATGCTTCAGGGGGCATGTAGACCTCTGTGCCAGGGCACATGGTTTGCTTGTTTCTGCTCATGCGAGGGTTGAGGTCGACCATCTTGGACATGCCAAAGTCGGTCAGCTTGGCCCGGGAACCAGCAGTGAGAAGAATGTTGTTGCTGGAAAGGTCGCGGTGCTGAATACCGTTGCTGTGAAGGTAATCGAGGCCCAGAGTGATGTCGTAGGTGATGTTCACCTGGACATGATAGGGGAGAGCTCTCTGTCGGCTCTCTAGGAAGTCAGTGAGGCTCTGCTCCATCAGCTCCATGAGGAGAATCGGTCTGCGGTTGCTACGACGTCGAGGGTCTTCTAGGACCCCCAGGAACTGCACGATGCCCGGATGCTTCAGGTGACGCAGGATCCGGCATTCCTGCTTGAAGCGTCGAATGAAGTCAGCAACGTGAGGATCATGTGAGGTGAAGAAGATGTGGTGAAGGAGTTTGGCGGCACAAGGAAGACCGTCAAGCTTGGCTTTTATGACTCTTCCATATGAGCCGTGACCAATTTCCTCTGAGGGTTGGATCAGTACTCTTCTGTAGCCAAACGTTTTTCTGAGGTTTATTTCTCGCGTCGTGAGTGGGCTCTCTTCCTCCGCAAAGCCCCTGGTCGAAATGTCAATTTCAAAGTCTGGTTCTTCAGACATGGCTCTACTGGATAATCAGAAGGCGTATGCAAACTCACTTTTTTTTGGTAGATTAGAGAGCAAACTGTCTCTTTAAAGGAATTTAACATTGCTATCCATAATAAGCCTGTTCACGTTTGATGCTGTTGTAGCCAACCGAGTTCAGCAATACACATGTTATTACTGCAAGTGGCAGCTGTCTAGACTACTTCCACCAAAGACACATTGTTGCACTGCAGGTTAATGAATATGTAAGGCATCAGGGGGGTGAGCCTAACTACCCTATCTATACCCTTGAAGAAAACCCTAGTCTCCCCTTATGCTCTCGGCCTTAAGAGTGCGTCTAAACATTGCTTTACCTACTTATTATGCTTTGCCATAAAGTTGTCAAGAAAGGGGGAGGTAAGCAGATATGATATCTATAGTTTTCAGTCTTGTGCTGAAGGCGATCAAGTTTGTAAAATCCTTGGGCCTCTGAAGGGTGGATGAAACAAGGATTTGAACACTTGTCATATCCGAGAGCATTAGGATTACAACCCAAAATCCCAGAAAGCTATCCTAACTAGTGTATACATTGTAAACTCTTACTCTGAGTATTACTGAGTTTTGAAACTCATCGTCGAAGATGCTCACCAGCTATAATGCTAGCAAACTGTTTTTTTCCATACGAGCTTAGATATTTGCTGCCTTGGGTGTAGTTCCTATATACTTTTTAAGCCTGCTTGAAGGGTGTGTCTATCAACATTAAACATTGCATTTACCTACTTATTATTCATGGTCATAAAGTTGACAAGAAAGGGGGAGGTGACTGGAAATGAATAATATCTATAGTTTTTCCTCTCACATTGAAGGCAAAAAGTGTTGTGAGGTCCAGAAGAAGGGTTGATGATGGTAAACAAGGATTTGAACACTTTTCATACCTCAGGGCATCAGGATGACAACGCATGAAAATCCCAGAAAGCTATCCAAGCTAGTGCATACATGCTTTGTATGCCACTTCTCTTATTCTGAGTATCACTCATGGAATTTTGTAATTCATAATGCGAAGATGCTCACCAGCTATAAACTAGAAGACTGTTTTAAGCTCAGATCTTAGCTGCCTTGGGTGTAGTTCCTATATACCCTTTTAAGCCAGCTTGAAGGGTGTGTCTATCAACATTAAACATTGCCTTGCCTACTTATCATGCATGGCCATAAAGTTGACAAGAAAGGGGGAGGTGACTGGAAATGAAATATCTCCATCCAAAACTGACAAACAAGCTAAGACTCTTAACATGATAAAGCTCTGCATCACATGTCCAAGTCCTTGATGATTAGCAAGGATGTAAGCAGATCACAGAGCATCAGGAATATGGCACATGTCAAAATCTACGTTTCTTTGTTCATGTCAGAGTCTGAACTGTTTAGCAATTTTCACAAGTAAGAAGAGGTTGTTGAGCTGCCTAAAGGCTCCAATTTTCTGCTTTCTGTTCACACGGTTGAAGGATAAAAGGCACACGTTATAATAAAGGTGTATATCAAGCCTGTATAGCTTATACCTTGCATACGGCAAGCATCAAGTTTTTGCAGATATGAGACGATGAATGTATGATGGGTGAAAGGTCAATGCGTTCCCCTGATTCCATTCATGGTGGCAGAGAAAGGGGAGGGTGAAGTGATGAATACCAACGCCCGCCGCCCAAGGGGCGCGGCTGAGCTGCCACATTTGGGGGCGGGGCTCAACGAAGGCGTAAACTTTGTATGTTTTGTTCTCAGGCCTGGACGAGGCTGGAGCTCTGTAGCCTGTTAGTTTAGCGGCTCTACCGTACGATGTAGTTGTAAATAACGCCGGGAGAGCCGTAGTACAAACGGTCATGAACGCATACCTCCGCTGTGCAAACGCACACACATCACTGCTCCGTGCAGTTTTCTGTTTTGAGGGTGAGGCTGAAATATCACCTCTCGCTTTGCGGTGAATATTACGCAGTTCAGTGTCCGCTTTCACCGCCAAATCAGTTATATATAAGTGTAAGTGGTCCAAGTTTGGTCGCAATAAAAATAATACAAAGACGTGAATGGTCTGGTGTCGCAGTAACGCGTACAGATAGCTATAGCTGCTAGCACAGCTAGTCGTAACACAAACAAAATACCTTCCGTTGCCAGTGATAACTCTACAGGAGGTGAACTATAAAAGGTCTCCCCCACCGCTCCAAGTATGTCTCCGTGTCTGGCAATAAAGTCAAGAAATCTAGAAGCAAATCACTGTAGATTTAGCTCTCGTTGAAACTCACTTTTCCGGAATCCAAGAGAACTATAACCCGCAATAGTTAGTCTCCTTTGAACGCAAGACGGGCGGGCTTGCAGCCGGCAAACACGCTCCTTTTCTTCCGCTGCGAAATCTGGTCACGCATGCGCAGAGAGCAGCTACACATTTAACCCCTAGCCCACGCGCACACTTATAAATTTCCTGCGGCGGCGGCGGCGGTGTTTATTCATGGCAGCCTCAGAACAGCAGCAGACCTGGAAACTGCACGGCCCTGTTTCAGATCCGGACGCCTTCGCTTCCTCTCCGACCGAAAACCCGCTGGACTGGACGTGCGAGGAGCTCAAGGGCCGCGCCACTGCTCTCTTCTTCCCGCTGAGCGACGGAGAGATCCTCGTCCGAGAAGGTATATACGTACGTAGCGTTCCCTCACTCTCGCGCGACGTGTGTTAGCTTTACTTCGTCTTTGAGGCGGGGTAGACATTTTTGGCGGGTGTGTATGTATGTGTGTTGTTAGCAATATCCAGTGTTCAGCTGCATCTGGGGGCCTATAACCGTTTCCTGGAGTTGCCGTAGTTACCTGGAGATGTAGCGGAATTTGGTCAGGTAGCCGACTTTGTGTGTATGCCGAAGTCGCCGCGGGTTATGTACATCTTCGGAAGGCTTCTGTATTTGGCGCCACCTCCTCCTCGTCCTAACCTAGCTAAATCATCCCTCCAACCTCTCGTTAATTGTTTGCTGGTGTAAGCTGCATATAGAGCAGTATTGTATGTGTGCGAGGTGCACCTGCTTATGTTGGGTACAATCTATTCTCTCTCCCAATCCTTATGACAATTTTAGACTCTCTTTCTCTCTCTTGCGTTGCATGCATCTTTTACTGAACTCTAATGCAGAGTTTTGGATCATCCTAGAAGTAAACCGTATATACACCAGTTTCCCCAAACATGTGTACTAATCACTACATATTGTGTACTGTAGCTAGCCAGTGTGTTTGACTACATAAGGATGTAAGGTACACAGTATTAGAGGCAGTTTGTCTGTGGCATGGCACACAACCCCAGACACATACCGACTGGCCAATTCTCAACATCTTTCCTTGTAGGAGGACAGATATCAGTTACATGAGTTGTAGCGCAATGTGCAGCTAAGCATAAGACAGTGCTGATGCAGCATATTGCACTCTATATAGTGATCTGCGTACAGTTTTTATACACTAAGAGCTGTATATACCTAATTCAAATTGGTTGTCCTGTTTTTCGTTTATGCATTATGCTGAGTCATTAGGAATAATGTAAGTTTTCTGTTCGTCCATCGCTGTCGTCTGTCATTGAACATTTGTAGTCTCTCTCTGAGATTTACATTCTTAGAAGAACACTCACTGGCACTGCGTGATTGTGTTCTATAATGCAGAGTTTTGGATGCATTGCTTCATTAATTCTGAATTTTCCCCTCTGCCTGCATGGTACCCCATACTCTTCCTTTTCTCTTCTTTTCTACTTGCTATATACTTTGCTTCTGCGTGGTCGTCTTCCCTTTCCCCTTCCTTTACAAACAGTTATTGTGTGTCTGCAGGTCTCAAGCAAGGTTCATAACCAGCTGCTGCAGATTGCAGATGAACGTGCTCAGTCAGCAGAGCAGAAAGCCCTACAGCTTGAACGCCAAGTGAGCTGCATTTACTTAATAGAACTGGCAATATGTGCTAATGCTTTTCTTTTACTCTTTAGCTACTCAGTCTTCGCGACAAATATGGTCATCCTGAAACATCTCATCCTTCTACGTTTACTCGTCCGTCAACCTACACCTCCACACTTGGAGGATACCCTTCTTTCTCCTCCACCCTCCTCCCTCCCTACACATCATCTTCACCATACTCCCTGTCCACCTCACTCTCCACCCATCTCCCTCCCTCCATCTCCCTCGGGTTTTCGTAGCCTAAGTTTCTCCACACTATGTAAAGCAGACTGTTCAAAAGCTTAGGTAGCTAAAGTGTATCTTGGACGGGAAAACTTTCCTTCTACCTTACATTCAGGAAAGTTTTGCTCTTTCAGGTCTTCTCAAACCAAGTACAGTTCTTGGTAAAGGAGCTGGGAGTGGTAAACATGATGTCATGTGGGATCCAGTGGTGACATCATCATCATCATCCTCTGAACTAGGACAAGACACTATTGGAACTACTCTACCATCAGTTGAACTTCCTACACCTGAATTCTCTCTACCGCCTCATGATAGCAGTAGCAAAGGTATATACAAGTAGCATAATGTGCAGTGATCAGGTATTGTGTACTTTTCCAGCATCATGGGAATATGACAGTATGTACTTAGCTAAAGGCCAAATTTATACAAGTGTTAGGTAAGGTAAACTAAACAATAGGGCCCAGTGCAAGCTTCATATAATGTTTTCTACATATATTTAGCCATTATATACTGCCACGGTCACCTTGATTGTTTAGCTGAGGAAGTTAGTAATGCCTCAAGATTTGCCCACACCTTTGCAATACTTATGCCTTAGAAGAATACTATCTTGTGCTTTCACACTTTTTACCGACTGGTATAAAATAGGAGACAAGGAGTCATCAAGCAGTGATTGGTCCAGCAGTGACGAAGATGATGATGAAGGAGATGAAGCTCCTCTGCGTCCCTCCACCCACTCTGCACTCCAGGCTCAGTGGGAGTGGAGAACCATGGCTGACTCCCTTCCTGACAAGTGAAACTCCGTGACTTCTTATCCTTCCTCTTTGTTCTATGAGCTTTGACATGCCGAAATTCTGCATGATGTTTTAGTGGATTCATGAAGAATTGATCCATGATCCATGAATTAAAAGTGTAGTCATGTTATATGGGAGTGCCTAATAGAAGTGACTTTACATGTACATATGTTGCAAGAGCATCTTGGAGATTGATTTAAGCATTTTGAAGGTTTTTAGTACATCAAAAATTTGCATTATCTTGTCCTAGTAGTTCTCCAATGGCAACAGGCCACACCCCCAAGAAGAAGCCACCACCAATAGCTCCCAAGCCGAGAGTATCGTGGACTCACTCGTTACCCACTACTGACCTCAACTACCAACTGATAGAAGACCCTTCTTCCTTCTCTCAGGTAACTCACTCAATTATAATTATACCAGGTTATTTTCTTCTCCGATTTTGACTGATGCTTGTATCATTCAAACAACACCCAAAGAGCCACTTAAATTTGAGTATATAGCCAACAAAAAACAGTCCATATCCCAGTATTAATAATCATGCTGCTATCCCTATAATGGGCCTTATCATTGATTGATGAGTGAATGCGAGTGTGAAATTTCAGCTGTTTATCTGTGTTGCTTTTCAGTATTGGTGCACAATACTTCAGATATACTTAGAAAAAAATTTCACAATTCTGACAGGTAGGCTTGCTTTGCTTGCCAATCGTGTTAGATCATGCTCCAATTGGTGACAGACATGTTTCTCCATGCAGGCAACTCATGCCAGTGGGCTGACCTCTCTGACCTCCAGTTTTCCTAGACCCAGGGGACCACAGGGAAGAAATCTACCATCAAGACTCTACAAGTAGCTAATACTGCTATGTGTAGTATGATACTAAAATATCTGAATCTTTTCGCCAGACTCCATCATATCATTTTGACAAAGTTAAAATTGTGTGTTTAGTTTACAGTGTGCATTGCAAAGTAAACAAAAATGCTACATTCTCTGTAGGATTTCAACAATCTCAGAGTGACCGTTAGATCTGGCAATGTCAATGGGTCTGCGTCCCAACTGTAACAATAGTGTCATGATGATGTCATCGCGTAAATAAGAGTACTTCTATACCTTAGTCTGTATGTTGACCAGAGCCTGAGCTTCAGTCAGTAGTCTCACCACATCAACTTTGCCTTCTTGAGCTGCCAGGTGAAGAGCAGTCCAGCCATCCTGTGGACACAAACACACAGTCACCTCACCTAGTACAGCTGTATACAGTGACACTGTGTGTGATGATGTGTGTTTTCTGGTGGTAGGAACAGCATACCTCATCCTGTGTGTTGATCTGTGCCTTAGCCTCAATCAGTGTTTGTACAACATCAGTATGTCCCTCAAATGATGCTGTCATCAGTGGAGTCCAGCCATTCTAGAGTTATATCGTAAAGTCATAGAGACACATGGAGGATCTATGGAGCCACATTACCTCTTACAGATCCTGACATCAGCATGTTGTTCAAGAAGTAGTTTAACAACTGCTCCATGTCCTTTCCCACTGGCAATGTAGAGAGGAGTCATGCCATCCTGTACATGTATCAACACACATTATCATGAGAAATCCCTAGTAGAGACTTCAGAATGGACACATTCATACAATCATCACGGTGCTTGCTATTGCCATTTAATTGATTGATATATGTGTAACATCAATCATTAGAGATGACGTACCTTAAGTCTGGATGTTTGACCAAAGCCTGAGCTTCAGTCAGTAGTCGCACCACATCACTTTGCCTGTGTGAGCTGCCAGTTGAAGCTCATTCCGTGCCATCCTGTGGACACAAACACAACAGTCACCTCACCTATTACAGCTGTATACGTTACACTGTGTGTTATTCTGTGTGTTTTCTGTGGTAGGACACATATAAAACCCATCTTCCGGGTGTTGATCTGTGCCTTGCCTCATCATTGTGTGTACAACTCAGTATGTCCATAGAGTGATGCTTTCATTAGTGGAGTCCTGCCTCTCTGAGTAATAATTCGAAAGTCATAGAAACCATGGATGATCCCATGGAGCAACGAAACATTACCTTCTACATATACCTGATATCAGCATGTTGTTGAAGTAGTAAATGAACACTTCTCCATGTCCTCCTCACTGCAATTAGAGGAGTCATGCCAATCCTGTACATGTATCAACACACATTTCCATTAGAAATCCTATTAAGCTTCAATGGACCACATTCATAACTCATCACTGTGCTAAATTGCACACTTAATTGATTGATTATGAGGTTACATCAATCATTTAGATGACGTACCTCGTCTGTATGTTGCCTCAGAGCCTGAAGCTTCATCAGTATTCTCACCACAATCACTTTGCCCTTTTTGAGCTGCCGAGTGAATAGCATCCTGCCATCCTGTGGAACACAAAACACACCGTCCACCTCACCTAGTACAGCTGTATACGTGGACAC
>CASHTH010004075.1:0-40605 GCA_030341885.1 Geodia barretti | reverse complement strand
GGGACCCAGAGACTGTCTTCTGCGAGACCCCACCAAATCCGAAAAAGCTGACAGATGGACGAGGCAGAGAGGCTGGAGCAGGGAAACGGGACCGGTAGTGACTACCCACGGAACTCACTCGAGCACCGGGAGCTCGAGAAGACAGGTCCAGTTTGCTCTGGAGTGAGTCAATGAGAAGTGGTTTCCTTGCGTAGTTGGAGAACTGCGCACTCTGGGGAGGCATGTTTCTAGTTGTGAGTCTCTGTACCTTACTGTAGCTGTGATGATGAGGAACCAGCGGTGGAGAGATTGGCGTTGCAGAGGCCAGGCTGATCGGTGTGGCTGAAGCAACTGCTGGTACAGTGTAAGGCGGTCGAGGAATAGTGGGGAGTTGAGAGGGGTAAGCAGTGTACGGCTGGGGGAACTGAGGGGTTGTAGTCTTTACACCTCTCCTGAGGTGCTCATAGAAGGAGGACTGTTGTTGAGTGGATGGCCGACGAACAACGCCTTGGAAGTTGGTCCTCCTGGTCGGGTGTACCACACTGTGCTGGACAGAGGGATAAGGAGGAGGGATAGAGGGAGCAGTGATGATGGGTGGCAACTGAGACGGAGCAGCAACTGCCTCTTTCAAGGTTGGCTCCACAGAGGCAGCAACAGCACCCCCACCGTAAACCTCAGGTTGTGTCTTCATGTAGGTGTGCGGCTGAGTAGCTGGTCTTGGTTGGTCAGAAACACTGGGCGGGTGTGGAGAAGCTGGTTTGAATTCATCACACTGGATATTTTGCATGACTTGATCGAGACGGGTCAAAACTTGCACGATACTGTCCTGCTGGTCTGGAGGCAGCACGGACATTGAGGAATACAGACTGGGGTTCAGAAAACGTGAGATGGCGAGATTGGGGACGGTGGGAGAGGGCAGAGGAAGCAATGGTGCAGCTGCCGAGGCTGTTGTAGGTAAGGAATCCTCTTTCTCGGTGGGGAAGTGGTCAGAGGATCGATGGTCATCAAAGTCGGAGTGAACTGCAGCACATTGCAGCTCTGTCTCACTGGGCACAAACACCGGAGCATTGGGAGAGAGCTTGAAGCTCCGTCTCAACTCGCTCTCTGTGTCCGAATAGCTCCCAGTAGTAGTGGTAGGTGTGGGACCTAGTTCCTCCTGTCTTCCTTCTTCACCCCTCTCCTGAACCTCAGACTGCTTCTCAGATTGCTCACGGATGGAGCACTGAAAAGGAGGCAGGTATTCGAACTCCACAGGATCCAGTGTTGTCTTTCCCTCCGGTCTCTCTTCCTCCTGGTCCTCATCTTCCGGTTCACTTTCAGAGTCTGTCACCTCATCCGCTCTCCCTCTCCTCCCCATGACCACCTCCCATTCTGTCATGGAGCTAGCGTTTGCTCTCGGTTCTCTCGGCTCTCGACCACTGGCCAGCAGTCGCGAGAGGAGTTGAGGAATCTGAGACAAAAGTTCAGCAGAGACTTGCATGAGTTCAGATGTAAACACTCTTGAGATGGCTCTCCGGAGGCAGTTCATGTTCTCCACGTCTCCTCTGTTGAGAAAGTGGTCATGAGGGAGAGGAGACAGCGAAAACGAGTTGATGCTTAGCCCCACAATCTGGTGGTGTTTGTAGTCCACCTGGATGCAGACAGCAGTAGAGAGAGGCTGGAAAGTGAGAGCCAGGAGGAGTGCATTCCGTCCACCGTGCAACGAGGGAAGAAGAGTGAGATGGCTAGCTGACACCAACGAGCGGCTACCAGAGCCTTGCAAGTGAGACGCCACGGCCAGGAAGGGGAGTGGCTTTCGTCGATGGTCGACCTCACATACCAGTCCAGTGGGGTTCCTCCACGAGAGAATCTGTACCTTCTCCCTCTCCTCTGTCATTCTGAACCAGGTGGTGGCCAGTGGGTGCTTGGGCCGGGAAAAGTTCACGTCAATATCACCGGCTTTCCACTGTGGTCGACGCTCGCCAAACTGCCAGAACATGATGAGCTCAGGCGGCAGAGTTGAGGCGACAATCTTGCTGCCGTCTTCTTCACCAGCCGTAACGTTTGGTGGAACAATGTTCAGGTTGTGCAGTAGAGCCGTAAGTGGGTTGGTTTCAAAGGTGTGGTTCAGTGTGAGAAGATATGTGCTCCCAAACGCGTTCACCCCGAAAAAGTTGTTGGGAAGAACAGTTTTGACAAGTTGCTGTACAGTGGCTTTGTTTGATTTCTTTCCACCGCTGATGACAATGGTCTGAGCCGAGTCCACTTGAGTGCTCCTCATTAGCTCTAGCAATATCTGAGACTCCACCTTCTCCGGTTCATTCAGCGATTCACACTGCCGCACGCCAAACAACATTTGGTCTGGATATGATGCTACGAGCATGGCTCGAATTATGTCAACATCTTCACAGAACTCGATTGAGAAGTCGGCAATGGAAGAGTGAGAGGATTCCGCGTGGGAGAAGAATTTGAAAGTGCAGAGAGAGGCAAGTTTTTTGAGTTCACGGTGGACAGCCGAGTTCGGAGGAAGATGATGAAGAGTCTTCTGGGCAATCTCACTGGCAGTTGCCTCCAGCTGGAGCAGTCTTTCCCAACGACAGGCATTCAAAATGGAAAACCTCTGGGCAAGCCTGTACTTGGAGCATCGTTCCTCGCAACAACTTAAGCGATACGCAAGCCACTTCTTGAATAGGTTGCACACCACAACAGCATCGCTGTAGCTCTCTGTGTCAAGTTCGCACCTGTTCTTGTAGCTACGAAGCAGACTGGCTCGAAACACACTCTCGTCCTTTATGAGCATCCGGCTGGGTAGGGAGAGAACGTCGCGAAGCAGAGACTTGGAGGCTGCAATCACCAGTGCATCAACAGCACAGCCAAAGAAAACTCCGCATAGCACCACGCGAGACAGGTCGAGGTCGACGGGGAGAGAGAGACTGAACCGACCGAGGAACGTAATGTCTGCCTCCTCGTCAACGTCTTCTCCGGGAGAGCTCTCAATGGCACCAAGTCTGCCGAGATCCTGCAGTGCTGCCTCCAATTGCCGCAGGTGTGGTGGTGTGATTGCCAGACTGAGAAAATCAGAGGGACGAGGGCGCCCGATCTTTTTCCCGACCTCCTTTGCCTGCAGTACCAGCTTAGCAATAGGGGATGTCAGGATTTCTGGTGGGTCGTAGGCAGGAAGCACAAGTCTGTAGAACCTGCGGGTGAAGAGGTGGACAACTGTTCCCACGAAAACTCTGCCGGCACGGCCTGCCCTCTGCTCACACGAGGCTCGCGAACACCAGCTCTTGACGAGGCAGGAGATGTGTCGCTTGCTGTCGTACTGAAGGCGACGATAGATCCCGAAATTGATGACCATGCGGAGTTTGGGGAGGGTGATTGAGCTCTCTGCAATATTGGTGGCGAGGATCACGTGAGTCAAGTTAGGTGGTGGGTCACTGAATGCCTCTCTCTGGTCTTCCAGTGGCACCTGAGAGTGAAGCACAAACAGACGGAAGCGGTCGGCAACTGCCATGTCCTCCAGCCATGCCTTCAGATGCTCAAAGTAGTGTACAATCTCATTGTAGCCGGGTAGGAACACCAGGGTTGACTCACCCATGTGTGCCTGGGATATTATAACATTTGTACACACCTCTTGCATGTAGGATGTTACAAACGGACGGGCAGCAAGACTGGTCTCGATGGAACTGCTTTTGGAAAGAACTTTGAGGTTTTCAGCTGCCTTTAGTTGACATTCGTCCCAGAAACTCTGGTTCTGTGGGATTGTGCCGACTTCGTCGATGAAGTAAGTGTCAACTCCGTAGTGCTTTACTCCGACAAAGTAGGGGCCAGCTACACTCTCAAATGACTCCTTGAGGTACTTGACCACCAGTGAGCTCTGCATCGTGGCTGACATGATGATCAGTCTGACTGACGGGCCCCGGGTCTCTAGAAGCTCTCGGACTACCAGCAGGGTGAAGTCGGCATCCGTGCTCCGTTCATGGATCTCGTCGAGGATAATGTGAGTGTACCTGCTGACTGTGTCTGGATTGTGTACGAGGGTCTGTAAGGGAAGAAGAGGAGAACATTAGTTACATTGAGTACCAACTGAGGAGAGGATAAGAAAGAAAGTGGGGACACTGAAAGGGGCTCACCTGCAGAAAGTAGCCAGTCGTGCAGTAAGTAATGGCAGCTCCAGAGAAGTTGGTACGATCTCCTCCCACACAGTACCCGACAGTGTGCCCAACCCGCTCTCCTCTCTCGTTCGCTACACGTTCTGCGAGTTTAACAGCCGCCATTCTGCGGGGTTGGGTAACAAGGATCTGGCATGGCCGAGGCGGAGACTGCGAGAGAGAATGTTCCAGAATGTACTGTGGGACGCGAGTGGACTTGCCGCAGCCAGTCTCTCCCTCCACACACACGACTCGGTGCTCCTCTATTAGGTCCAGCAGCTTTCGCCGGTGTGCTGATATTGGCAGGTCTACACACTGCCTCCTCTCCGACTGTGGTGAGGCAAAGGGAGAAGGGGTGGGGGGTTTGGAGCTGAGTGAATACGGCAAGCTCATGGAGGAAGACGATGAGATCGAGGATGGAGTATGAGGAGAGGTGTGGTCTTCCTCACACTCAGATGCTGCAACACTCAAGGGCTGGCTGCGAAATTCAAGCGGTTGCTCCAACACTTCCTCATTGACCGAATCTGCTTCTTCATCAACTGACTCGACTGCAATTTCCTCTCCGTTCACCTCCTTGCCACACTGCTCACTACCCTCATTCTCACCCTCTTCAGCATCTTCTTCCTCTTCTTCATCTTCACTCAATGAATCTTCCAAGAAATATGGGCTTCCAGGCACCAGCTGGTCGGTGATGTTCAGCATCTCACCTCTTGTACCTTCGCCAGCAGTCTCTGGAGTCAGAGCTTCGCAATCACCAGCTTCTGTCTCCGACAAACCCAAACCCTCTCCTCTTGCTTTCTCCTCAAAGATGAGCTGAAGAAGAGGAGGAGGAGGAGAGAGACGAGATCCTTGGAAGAGGTAAACACTGAGATTCTCAATGCACACTTTTGCTTTGGAAAAGAGACTGAGTAGGAGACAAAGATTTGGTTTCTGCCAGTTGTTGGTAATCTCCAGGAGCAGGTCCTGTATCGGTGGCTTGTTTAGCACCAGTTGTGAGTTGTGGAAGGCCTCTCGGAGGTTTGAGCTGGGTTCTCTGTTAGCTAGACCAGCCATGGAATGGGGTACGAAGGCCAGGGGGTAGAAGACAGAGCTCGGTAATGGGAGGGAGTCTGCCACATGCAGTGTGGAGGCGAGGAGTCTGGCCTGCTGCAGGACATGACAGAACTGCATGGCCACTCTCAGAGAGAGTGAAGAAGGCTGTTCGGGAATGACAACGGGAGGGATCAGGAGGGAGCAAAAGATGCAAGTCACAAGAAGAGCCTGCAAGTCATCTGGACCCAACTGGTAACTCTGCTCAGAGACCAGATGTTGCATGAAGCACAGGCTGGCACAGGGCAGCACCATGGCAGGGAGAACAGGCAATAGATCTTTGTCTAACTCTCTAACTAGACTGGCAACACCATCTTCCAGCGTTTCAAGTTTCCCACCAGCATAACTAGTGAGCAGGTGGAAGAGGGCGGCAAGGTGTTCTGTGTCTGACATTTCTCCAACAGTACCAGTGTCTCCCCTGACAAAAACTTCATCAAAGGTCTTGGTTGAAGTGCACCCGTACTCACACACTGTCTCCCTGCCGAGGAGAGAGTACGCTGTCTTTCTGATGGGGAGAGTGAGATCAGAAAAACAAGGCTGGCCGAGGTTCTTGGGTTCATACACAGGCCACCTCCAGTACACCCCATTTCCCACTGCTGCAAGAGTTGCATCGTACAATTTTCTTTCGACCCTCAGTACCTCACAGGTCCCAAACTTACTGGTCTTCTGATCAACGATGTCAAGAGGACTGGTGCTGTCTCTCCACAACTCACGGAGACCATACCAATCTAAGCTCTGAGCTATGGCTTTGCAGTAAGTAGGGTTGTCGGGCAGCTTATCTGTGATGTACTGCCACTGCTCTGGTTCCAACGCACCAACCAAACGAGCAACCTGTTCGAAACTTTTCCCCTGAATCCCCAGGTCCCTAATTACCTCAGAGCTCCTGTTGAGCTTGGAAGTGAATCGATTCCCACATAGGATGGATATGTCAATCAGATCCCTGTCCTCTGTCAGATGGAGAGATTGACTCAGAGAGGAGGGGTCCACCCACTCACATGTAATCTTGTCAGGTACCGGGTAGATGCTGGCCAAGCCAATTCCGAGGTCATCGTCAAGGTCAAACAGACTGAGGGGGAAAAGTTTCGAACCTGCCGCAATAGCAAAGTCGGTGTTTGAGGAGAGGACGCCCAACACCGAACGATGCCTGCGCTGGTACTCTATCATCTCCACAGTCGTCCCACGAGCACAGTACCTGAGGGGCACACCCTCTGACTGGAGGCAGCAGGCTATTTCCAACTCGGCGTCTTGGCTCAGGCGCCAGTGAACTCCCCGTAGGTCCCCCATTCCCTCACATACCTGGTAGACATTGGTGCACTGCTGCAGCTGGTGCTCATGCTGACTAAGTAACTCTGGGTACTGCAGCTCAAGATGCTCAACATTTGCCCCTGGAGCACCCTCCATGAAAAAAATCGGGGCCACTCCCACGTGTTTTAGGGCCCTTACAAACGCTAAAATCCGTTTTCTGTACAGCGCTAGATCTCCACCATAGAGGAGAGAGTACACGGAGAGCTGACCTGTCCTTACCAAGTGAGCATCGTAGGCAGACAGGGCCCACTCTACAACTGGAGAGAAGTCACACAGCAGGCGAGGTTTGGACCGCCGCTTGGCCCTCCTACTCTGATTCTGACCGAGGTCGACTCTTTCTCTTGCAGCTGCAGTCTTCGCTATGTAGCTCTGCAAGCCACGTACGGCTGACATTGACGGCGACCACCTGCATGCCCGTGGAAAGAGTAGATCTATAAGCGAGTATTTTTTCGGACATAAAACTTACCCGACTTCAATCGCAAGGCTAAGCAGCTACTACATGTCATCGTCGAGTATGCATGTGGTGGAGCGGTGTGCCGCGCCGCACATTATGTATGAACACGTGGGTAAGCCAAAGCGCATGCGTGCACAATTTATATAGCACGTGATCCTCACATGACAGATTTTGGGGGCGATCCCTCATTTTGGGGTGGATCAGTTAGGCGACTAGGCAGCTCCGTCTTTCTGCAATCGTGAAGGTCCCTGTGTGTAGGGAATAATGGAGTGATCGCTGCGGGGAACCATAAACGGAAGTGAGGCAAGCTTCCCTCTCTCAAAAACATACTATTTACGTTTGAATGTAGGTACCACTGAGAGGGGCGTTGATGTAGTAGCTCTGAGCAGCCATGGTCGTAAGGGGCCTCTCGGAGTACATTCTGAACAGCTCCCATCTGCGCAGAGTCAACGTGTCAGTGTTGGCCGATCACCTGCAGCAAGAGACTGGAAAACGACCCAAACTTCTCCTGAGGATCTCCACAGCTAAAGCCTGGATTTGGAACACCGGTGGAGCTGTGCTACGGCATATTGGAGACTATCCCACGTACACGGCTGTCAGTGGACCTGACTTTCACCTGGTCGCAGATAGAGCTCGCTGCTTCGTCAGAGCTCTGAAGTCTGTTGGGGTTGATCCTGTGTTTTTCATCGACGTATCGTCGGAAGACGCTAGCGATGGAGAGGTGCTGCAGGAGCAGAAGAATCAGATTGCCAGGGAGATGTCGGACGGCTATCTGATACAGCAAATGTTGGAAAGAACTACAGCCGCGGCGTTGGAGAATGTGAAACCGAACGAACTGGCAGAGAGGCAGATTCTGCACTCCCTGAGGGAAGAGGGTGGGGAGCTGGTGTTCTGTACTCACCAGAAGTCGATGCAAGCCATTGCTCAGTACGTCCGAAGTCACGAGGAGACGTGTGGAGTGGTGTCCAGTGAGGCTGACTTTGCCGTCGTCAGTGGGTGTGTCCTGTTCCCAAGAAGTGGGTTTGACTGTGAGAACCTAGTCGGACTGCGACGTGGGGTGTCGGTAGATGAGAACCCAGGTGAGGTTGTGGCCCTTGCCATCTCCTCCGCTGGTTTGGCCGAGAGTCTCGGGATCCGCGAGGACCAGTTGCCCGACCTGGCAGTGCTGTGTGGAACTGAGCACACCCGTCTCTTCCTCAGCCGTCTCTCTGTTCTCACTGCTCTGGGGATCGAGGGTAGCGATGTGGATGACATTGCCGACTGGTTGGAGGATAGGGAAGGTCCCCTTCTGGAGAATGATGTCATAAAGGGTCTCTGTACTCTGCACCCTGAGTTTAGGGAAGCGCTGGAAAAGTCGTACAGAGCATTTGCTGTGGGTGAGCCCCCTCTTGTGGATCCACCTAGTTTTGCCTCTCCTGTATGTGAGTTGGTAGAGAGGGAAATTGTGGGGCGTTGCTCTATGGCAGCTGCTGCCGCTAGGATGGGAAATGTAATGCTGCCTGTCTTACTCGAGAGCCTCACACTTGGCCAGCCATCCATTCTCGAGGTGCTTCGTCCTCTACGCTCAACCATCTACTCGTTGCTAGGGGTGAGTGCGGTGAGCGAGTTTGGTCGCACGGCAACCAAGGCATGTGTGAAGCAGGTCGTGCCTGTTTGCTCTAGCGTGGAAGAGAGCGTGGCAGCTGTTCAACGGTTGCAGTCGCTGCGAGGGACTGGAGTTGTGGGAGAAGTTAGGGATCGTGTACAGTCTCTCTACCATTCCCTCCGTGTTGTCTGTGAGCAGTGTGCTTCAGGTTGTAGATAGCGCTGTAAAAACCTCGCTAGAATTCCCCGAAATGGAGTGCCCTAAACTCCACAAGCTTGCCCTTGTCTGTTGCAGCCTTAGGTTATTGGCACTTCTCAACCAGTCGGCTTCGCTTGCCATCAGCAGTGAGGAGATGGATGCACTGCTTGTCTCTTGTCTCACGTGTGCAACTGAGGGCAAGGTACTGCCGCACATTGTTCACGTTCTGCCTTCAATGAAGGCCGTTACAATAGCCGAGTGGTTCTGCATTGTCATCGACTCTGTCTACCAGTTGTCAGCCATTGTTGGCAGTGCGGAGGCCTTCCCGGAGCCAAGAAATGTCTTTTATCCGATGGTTTACCTTCCCTACCACCTAGCCCTGGAGCCACACACTAACTTGAACACCCGACAAACGACCGATATCAAATCCGTCAAGGCAGCTATGGATTTTGCCCTCTCCCTTTCCTCGGTGCACCAGTTCAAGTTGTCTGTGTTTGATGCCGATGTGCCCCAGACCCTGCCTGACCTCATCACGCGCTGCAACGCTGCACTCGAGGAGGTCCTTGAGAACACGGAGAAACTCCTCCCACGCACCATGACTGCCCCTCTTTCAGAGCTACTTCGACCCCGGGAGAGGAAGAGCGAGAGTGAGAGCAGTTCGGATGAAGATGACGAAGAACAAGAGGATAAGTCGGAGCGGGTGTGGGACAGGGAGGAGCTCCCAATCATGGAGCACAGGGAGAGGATCCTGGAGCTCATTGGGAGCCATCAAGTAGTGTGCATCGAAGGGGAGACGGGGTGTGGCAAGTCTTCGCAGGTCCCGCAGTTCATCCTCCAGCGTTTCCCCGTCTCAAAGGTGCTCGTAAGCCAACCAAACTCCCTGGCGGCCAAGAAACTCGCCGAGCGAGTGCAGGAGGAGATGCACTTGCCTAGCACGGTGGTGACTCACTGTGATGACCTGCACACCGAGGAGGGCAGTGCTAGACTTATCTATGGAACAAATCGATTCCTTCTTCAGGTGAATAATTTAACCTCTGTATATTAGCACAGTAATGATGTAACTGTTAGCCTGAACACTACACGTGAACCATATTGTTTACCTTCTGTTGCAGGCACTGTTAAACATCCAAAATGAAGAAGAGGCGTGGTCTTACACGCATATAGTACTAGACGAAGTCCACGATAGAACAACTGACATTGACTTTGGGATGTTTCTCGCCCAACAACTGGCAGCTAGAGTTCCCGACCTGAAGATTGTGTTAATGTCTGCGACGCTGCAGGGGAAACTCTTCGTGGAGTATTTCCGACTGGCTCTGGGAGCTGATCGAGTCTGTGATCCCTACTTTGTCGGCATTCGCAGGTTTCCCGTCCATGTTGTCTTCATAGATGAGCTCTCGGAGCTCTTGTCAAGAAGGAGGGACGCCGTCCAAGCGGGAGCCATGGCGGATCTGGCTCGCCTGCAGACCAAGCTGGAGGGTAACAGTGCTATCTTGGCCCACATGGCAGAGGTGAGTCCCTATGCACAAGAAGTGTGCATCAACCTCATATTGGCAGTGCCCAAGCCAGGCGATACAGTTCTGGTCTTCCTGCCCGGGCTTGCCGACATCATCGATCTTCAGTCCTCCCTCTCGAGAAAACTGCGACAGCTGAAGGTCAAGGACCGGTTCAGGATCTTTGTATTGCATGTCCAGGTCCCAACTGAGGACGAGAGAGAGGTTTTCGACAGACCTCAGTCGGGACAGGCCAACATAATCATCTCCACCACAATTGCAGAGAGTTCAATTACCATTCCCCATCTTACACTTGTGATCAACTTTGCTATCCGTCGCTACATGATCTACGATCCAAAGACCCACATTTCGAAGCTGACTCGTCAGTGGTGCTCCAAATCCTCCTGTACCCAGCGGGCGGGGCGGGTGGGACGGGTGTCGCCCGGTACTGCCATACACCTCATCACACGTGAAGACCACAAGAAACTTGCCGGGTTCAATCTCTCCGAAATTGTCTTCTCTCCGCTTGCCAAGACGGTGCTCAAGGCCAAGCAGCTCATTGCACGTGGCTGTGGCGTCTCTCTTCCCTCCGAGTTGCTGGGCACGTTGATCGAGCCGCCCTCCCTCCTCCAGTTTCAGTCTGCCCTGCACGACCTGGTAGACATCGGTGCCATTCTCCACGACCCACAGCAGCACTCCTCCATCTCGGAGGACGCAGAGACGACTCTGTTGGGTGAGTTTTGTGTCGGTGTGCCCCTTGACCTCCACCTCTGTCGCCTCGTTCTCCTCGGTATTCTCTTTGGCTGTCCAAACGATGCAGTCGTCCTGGCAGCCGGGCTCTCGATGTACCAAGACATATTCACCATGCCGACCAGAATGATAATGGACAACATGAAACAGTTCTGTGAGTCTCTCTCAAGAAGTACGTTCTCACGACTAAGTCTTGACGCTGGCTGTTACAGCAAACCCATCATGATACGTAACATGTTCATAGAGTGGCTCCGCTTTGCCGATTCGCACTGGGTTGGCAACCGTAGGGAAATGGCCACCCACTTTTCCTTCAAGTTCTCCGTGCGTGTGACGCGCCTGCTTCACTTCGAGACTTCGGTCGCTGATATTGCTCGTGCCGTGGCAAAATGGGTTCCCCCAGGCACCAGGTCTCGTCTGGAGCTTGAGACTCTGTCTTGTGTCGACAGACGGAGAGTGGCTGCCCCGATCCAGTGCAGCAACACATACTTCACCACCAAGGAGTCCACGGAATCTTCCGTACCTTCAATTTCCCTTCGCCCCAATACTCGGAGTTACGTCCCTCACCATCTGAGGAACATGGCTCGCCACCGCCATCAGAGGGCCTTGCGTCAACTCCACTTCTGCGACAACTACCACCTTTTGAAGATGCTGATCACTGCAGCTTCGCCGGGCGAGATCCTGCTCGGTGAGAGGCACTGCGATTCCTCACATCCTGACCTCAAGACCTTTGCCCGCAGGTGTGTCTCGATGGCAAAGGAGGAAGATTTTAAACCCAGTCACACTCTCTCCATGGACCTGTCGGATACTGCCTCTCTAGATCTCTGGGCGGAGCAACTCAGGGAAACAAACGAGACCACAATACGAGAACTCTACAGCAGCTTACCGCCAAAATTCCGGTTCCCAGTCAGAGTCAGGCTGGACAAAGACACCAACGCTGCGGTCGTTGACTTTAGCGAGGTGGTCGAAGCCAGTCACACTATAGCCAGGATTGCTCACAACAGTGGGTACACCCCTGGATCAACCCCAGTAAACGAATCGACAGTCCAGCTCTCAGAGCTCTCCCCTGAACTGCATGTCCTCTGGAGACTCGGGGAGTATAGGGACATGTGGGAGGTGGACGAGGTGAACGCTGTGTTTCCCATAGTCTCCCACCCAAACAAACTATTGTGGCACGTGATGGACAAAAGTAGACGACATGTCGACACTGCCCTACTCAACTTCAGGAACCCCACGGCACTTATGTGTCTGTTCAAGGAGCCAGCTTACCCGTACCTAGCTGTTGCCTCACGTTCCTTCACGAGTGACAGTCAGGTGACTATGGCTCCAGACATGACAGTTCTCCCTCCTCCGCCCCATAGCTTGGCAACGGTCCTCTCCTTCCAGCCTCCCACCTCCGTCACAGAGCTACTCATCGATAGACGGGAGGGAAAGGTGAGGGGAATGAGACTCAACCACAATGACATCCCCTGCAAGGACATAGACCGGTATCTGTCAGTGGAGACCCTCAGAGCTATTAATCGATTTCGGCTCTCCCTCTCAAATGCTCTGTCATCATCTCTCAAGGACAGGCGTATCCAACAGGCAGTACTTGAGTCCAGTGAGCTTCACCAGAGTCTGGCGGCACTACTCACCCTGTCTCCTCCCCACACTTCTACCAGTGATGAAACCGCTCCACTCCTGACACAACTTGCAGAGACAGAGGTACACTCTGGAGAGCAAACTAATCCAGTCAACCTCGTGTGGGAGAGAGTTACCCCGGGCCAGCTGGCCGGCAGTGCTGCAGAGGCAGAAGAGGGCGGGGTCTACTACCCTGCGTTGAGGTGCTCACTGGTGGGGTCCCAGCCTTACTCTGAGTCTCCTTCCCACCGTGATCAGGAGACCACTGCCACACTCTCTCCACCCGTGCAATACCAGGAGAGCCTGTCTACTAAACTCCTGCTCGAGAGGTTTGATCGAGTTGAAGACTTGTCAGATGATGATGGCGAGGTTGGTGATGATTCAAAATTCTCCGAGACTGACTGGAGAAAGAACAGAGCTGTGAAGGAGGAAGCAGAATCGAGTGACTGTGAAGAGACAGAGTCTACGACACCTGCTGAAAAGGATAGTAAAATGGATGGGGCACATGCAGAGCCCAAGTCAAGTGCAGAGGAAGTGCCGACCCAAAATATTTCATTTCCGTCACTAGTGGCAGCCAAACTGGAGCAAGAGATAGTCCGCCATCTCCAGAGGAACAACAAGATGGAGTTCCTGAGTGAGCTGAGGGTACAGAGGAGAATTAAACACATGTGTTCACTCATCAGAACCACCCTCAACATCCCGTTCTTTCTGCAGCGACCGAATGTGTTTCAGGTGAGGGAGGTCGAAGAGGGGGTAGAGGGGGCAGATGCCGCCACTGAGGGACACGAGTATCTCATTGTACTGGACCGCAGCAAGTGGAGGGAGGTGGACAGCGACGAAGAAGAGCCTGTTCTTCCTCCCTCCATGAGAATCATCAGCAGAGCAAAGAGAGCGACTGGAAACCGACCTCCTCCTCCACTGCCTACGGTGACCGAGGGAACACAAACAGAGGCGGTGTCTCGACCAAGTTCTGCCAGTGAGAGGGGACCAGAGAAAGAGGCGAAGTCCAGCCCCTCAAAACCACTGACGGCCACGAGGGCACTGAAACTCTCAGACTCAAAGGCCACGAGTACACCACTCGCTGCATGTGCTGTGGAAGACAAGAAGACTGAACTAGCAACCAAGAAACCAGAGCCTGCCAAGAAGACTGAGTCAGCAAGGAAGACAGACAGTTCCAAGGCCAGCGGCACTGCCAGAGCAGAGTCCTCTGACCAGACCAAAACTTCCTCGGTGGAGTCTGCCAAGAAGACGGTGACTGTGGTGACCAAGAAGAGAACTCCAGTCGTCGGTTCAGACGAACACCTCGCCATTTTCATATTCGACTACATCAAGAAGCGAGGGGGAGAAGTGAAACTCGCAATGCTGAGGAAGGAGACACTTCGGGACTACTACGATCGCTACCCCAACCAGCGATGGGGCGGGTACCGCTACCTACGCAAGGCATTCCTCTTGCAATACTCCGAATACTTTCACGTCTATGAAGACGGTGATAAGATCCTCCACGTGAGGATCGTGGAAGAGAAGAAGTCGGGTGTAGAGAGTAAATCCAGTAGCAGTAACAGTCCTCCAGCACTAGAGAAGAAGTCTACGAAACAGGCATCAGCAAAAGGGAGTACCGGTCCTGCAAAGAAGGCAGCAGAGAGTCAAGTTTCTGCCCAGAAAGCATCAAAAGGAGCCTCAAGTTTGGAAGCAAAGTCGGGGACAGAGAAAGGAAAGGCACCAGTGTCATTCACCGGAAAACAAGCCAAGAATGAGGAAGGGAATGGAGGAAGAGATAAAGCTGGAAAAGTTGCTGGGAAAGAAGGCGGAAAGCCAGAAACACAAGTTTTCTTTGTCCACGTGCCCGGTTCTTCTCGTCGCTCACAGGAGCCAGTCACTGTGGCTGAGGTAGAGGCTGAGGCGGTCTCTTCCAGCATCGAACCTTCTCCCTCTCACGGTCTGTCGCAGTTCAGATCAACGACCCCCACGAGAGACCAGTCCCCCCTCTCTGACACGTCACAGTCTCAGCCCTCCCTGGGTCAGGCGATGGGAGCAGTGGGCCCGGACATAGTTCTTCCTGCAGTTGTACCTGCTGCAATGGCTGCCATCACCTTCACCACAACAGGCACCGCTCCACCCACAATCCAACACCCAGCGATGGTGCCGCTAGCCCACCCCCACCCCCACCCTCTGAAGTACCAGGTGATGAGAGTAATGGGTGGAGTTGCATCATTGGGCCCTCAAACACAATCCACTGGAGGGCCTGCTGTGCAAACCACACCCACTCTGCGGCTGCCAGGCTCAACACCACCGCCTCTCCCGGTCCAGCCGGAGGACGAGGAGGTGGAAGAGGAGTGGCACAGTTCCGAGGAGTCGTGGCTCTCCGAGGAGGAATTCCAGTCTCGGCAGCAGCACGAACAGCACAGCTCACCCAGCCACCTGGCCCAATATCTCTACAATTACCTATCCACACAATCGTTCACCTTCGGCTGCCCCATCGCAGAGCTTGATGTGCAGTTCAAGAGCTACTATAGAAAGCAGTTTGGGTCAAGATTAAAAGTGACAAGGATTACCGCAGATTTTGTAAAGACCCGCCCTGATCTGTTCAAGGTGCAGGACGAGCTGCTCTTGAAGCTGCGAGATGGAGTTGATCAGAAAGAGGCAAACTCGTTCAAAGGTCGTCCCTACACTCCTGAGCACATCAACGACTACTACAGTCGGTACCTGGGCAAGGAAGGAGTGATCGTTACCATGACTGAGGCACAAGACGTGTTTGAGAGGGTCTACAAGAAGGAGCACAAGATGCCCGCCAACCCACTCATATGGTTCCTCAGCGACACCTTCTTCAAGCGGTCGTCCCATCAATTTGCTCTCTATAATGACATCGTCGTCTTCCCTGTCAGAGGGAAACACTGACACTTTTTGCACCAAAAACTTGTTGATTTGTACATATAATATAGACCTGTGACAATTGTATGCTGTATATATAGTAACTGTAGTTCTATATACATAATTTTCATTGGAGTGGGCCCAAAATTCTTTGTAGCACGGACTAGCTGGAAAAAAGTCAAGAGAGAAAGAAAGGATGGTGGTTAGGGTATGATCAGGTCTTTCACAATCTCGGTTGAGGATGGTGACACGCGAGAGAGGTGGAGAAGGAGATCTCTGAGTGTAGAACAGTTCCCGAGCCCTCTCCTGAGGCCCTCCTCCACCTCTCCTGCCCCGGGAACCAGATGGAGGGCCACGACGCGGCGAGACCTGTGCCTGGCTGCGGAGAAGAAGGTGTGGACTTGCTGGTTTTGCATCAGCTGCAGCTGCGCGTTCTCTGGAGAGAAATGGCAGCTGTGTACACACACGGTCCTGTGGGAAGAAGGGAGAGGCTGTAGGTCTACAGGCACGCACTTCGCCAGGTGGAATTTTTTTATCAGAGGCGAAAACGCTGAAAACCAAGACCGAGCACTTGCAAAGTACAGCTACCGTGACAAAAAGTATATCTAACGATGGATTACAGACCTAGGTTGAAGTTGGTTGAAAGCTACACCAGCATCGCTGAGGTCCAGATGAATAGGGACCACCCCTCGTGGTTGAAACAGGCCCATCTCCAGCTGCTCCGAGCAGACGATCTCAGGCTTAAAGGGTACATCAGGAAAGAGCCAGCAATGGTATATGAGATTGAGTTCGTTGGTGTTGTGGCAGAGAAACTTCTGACAGAGCCCTGTGGGAGGGTGGGTGTGTAGGATGATGTAGTAGTCCATCTCGGGGACCGGCGTGTCTCTGGGAAGAAGAAAGATGGGGTCGTGTGTGTGTGGAGTCAGAGAGAGCGCAGTGGGAGAATCCCCGTCCATGGAGTGAGAGGAGAGCCTCTGCTGGAACTCGGGGCTGGTGCAGGTTGTATTCTCCTCCTCGGAGCTGGGTGAGTAGCGAGGGATCTCTCTCAGGGCAGACGGGAGGACGGTGTGGAGTAGCGGAGACGGAGACCTAATGATTCCCGTCCTCATTACCTGGAGTGACGTGGGTGAGTTTGGAGGTGGCATGGGTGAGGTTGGTACACTCCCATCAGAGGTACTCCCAGCTGGCTTTGTGACGCCAGTCAGGATGGTGTAGTCATCCTCCGAGGAGTAACAGTCCTCAGACTCAGACTCCATTCTCTGGATGGAGAGTCGGTTTATGTCCGAGATTAGCTCCCCGAGGGACTCCTGCTGCTGGAGCTGAGGGGGCCCCCCTCGTTTGGGTCCATTCCCCCTGCCGGCTGTGTTCCTCGGCTTAGCAAAGACCCTCTCCTCCTGACCCATATTCTGTGCTCTCCTGAACCTCTCCAGTTCCTTCATCATCATGACGTCATGTGACTCGCTGCGGTTCCGTTTCTTCCCCAGTCCTCGACCTCTGTCGGGGGAAGGACTAGTAACCTTGGATCCAGTCCATGAAGATGGCAGGTCTCGTCCAACTATTTGCTCGTATTGTTCCTCGGGGAGTGTGGGGGGAGGGGAGGGAGAGGCGATTTTGAGTCTCTTGGTGCTGGCAATGAGGTAATCGATTGAGCTTCTTCTGTTCATTGACTCCCACCGTTTGCAAGCCAAGTGCAGCGCTTTCTTCACCACCTTTTTCGCCGTCTTCCCCAGGACATCATCCTCAAATTCCACTTCGTCCTCCTCTTCGTCTTCCTCTTCTTCTTCCTCCGTCCATTCTCCAAACTCGACCTCCTCAATCACGGTACCCTCGATCTGTATGGAGACACTCTTGAGTTGTCTGTGAGCAGAGGCTGTGACCTCCACCTCCTCACACTCCACAGAGGCCATGCTAACCACACGTGGTCGTTTTTCTTTACACGGTACAGAGAGAGAGTTGGTCATGGGGACATGTAGTGAGTTGACTAACTGATTGGTAGGACCCAGTCTGCTGATGGCGGAGCCAATCGCATATTTGACGACTTCTCTTGCGATTTCTCTGAGTTGGAGCTCTGAGGGGAGGTCGTGGTGGGAGTGGAGGGTGGAGATGATCCTCTGGGAGAGGAGATGGCGGGGAGAGGGGGGAGGGGGGCCCGTGAAGGACCCCCTCAGGTGCCCCAGCCCCAGGGAATCCAGGATCTCCGGAGGCAGTTTCTCCAGATACCTACAACACACACAGCAAGACAGTAGAGGTGTGATTACTGCATCAGACTATACATCATATAGCAAAAGAAGATGACTATGTTTCAGCTGTCTTCATCATGGTTCTAGTTACAACCCAGAGTAGTGAGGTGTTTCAAGGAGCCCAGTCTTACCTTGGAGTTGGTGGAAGAGAGAGCAGAGTCATTGGCAGTGCAAGGCTATAGTCCATGCCATACACACCTGTGCCACAAAAGACTGAACATTAATACGGTTTTTGGCTGATGAGGTTAAGGAACACAGAGCTCATGCTGCACTGAATGCCTGCAGTGCCAGCAGATATAGCTACATCTCCAAATAGGTCAATTATAATAGTATGCTGGGCTGGACGCCAAAATACAACTCCCATCCAGATGCACGTTATGCTCACATGCATGCATGCAGGTGTGTGCACAGACGACATGCTTCCAATAATTTTTTTAGCCCTACACAAAGAGATTAGACGTAGTTAGCGATGCACGTAACGTTAGTGGAGCTGTAGCTGCTGTATGATAACACACCTATGTGGGGTATGCGGTGGTAGCCAAAGCTGTGGGTTGCGGCGAATTCGTCCCGTCTTCGCAAGGAGAGTATGAATGCATCGGTCTCGTACGTCCCTAGTACCACCGCATCCTTCTGCAGCGACAGAGGGTCGCACGTCGGTTCTCGCCTGTCCATCTACCCGGTCTGCAAACACCCAGGCCCTCTCTCCGCCGGGCCAGCTAGCTCCCTCCCTGGTGGTTGTCTCGCGGATGCTGCTGAGTAAGCATAGGGGGCGGAGCTTGTTTGGGTATACGGAATAATTTACGGGAGTGTCACTGAACCCACGTGTACTGTAGCGAGGAGATGGTGGGTAAGAAAAGGCGAAGCGGTGCTGCCCTTGCGTATAATTCGCCGAGAAAGAAGCTCAAATTGTCATCAAACAACCGCACTCAGTCCGTCGTACAAAAGTAAGCTGAATTAGTGCACGCGGACGCAGTTTTGGCCATCTTTCTTTGCGCGTTCTCAGCAGAGACGCAGTTGGCGTAAGAAGTGGAGAAAGAGGGAGAGAAGAAGAAGACTTTCCCCGAGGTGGTCATGGCGTACTGACTGCACTGGAAAAGAAAGTGATCAGAGAGCAGGCCACCCAAGACACTCTCTTCAATGAAGTGAGACCCATCTGTAATTTCTTACACCTTTTCTTGCCTCTAGCTACCTGCCATGTCCATTTCCCCTGTAGAGAGGAGCCGAGAGAGATGCACCTGAGGAGAATGAGCACACCGTAAAGTCGAAGAAGAGAAAGTCAGCAGCTGCCACGACAACAGGTTCACAGGGGTCACGGAAACGAGTTGACACCCTCTCACCCAAGGTACAATATAAGAGTTGGTATCTACCAAAGATACATGTAGACTGGTGTTACCACAGAGTCTGGTGGCAGGGGTGCTGGTCCTTGGGGCAGTTCAAGAGATCAGAGATTTCGACGTCTCTGTCTCGCTGCCTGGTAACATGTGTGGGACTGTCACCATCGGCAACGTATCCGACCTGTTGACAAAGGAAGTCCTGGACGATATGGTGGAGAAAGAGGAGACGGAGGATGAGGAGAATAAGGTGAGAGAGGTCGGATGGTTATGCTCAACCTGTTCTACTGGAATGTTCATTGGTTTGCCCAAGTGTCACATGGTCACACTGAATCTGTTGGGCATTTTGGGTTTCATGTTAAAACGAGTGAAGTATTCCATTGCTGTATTGAGTGGCCCACTCTTTTCCTGTGTGTGCAGGTGTGTCCATTGCCGGCATTGCGACGAGTGTTCTTCCCTGGACAACTGGTGGTGTGCTGTGTTCTGGGGGAGGGGGAGGGAGGGGAGGGGAGGAGGAAGGGTTCACGGGGAGTTCATCTCACCGTGAACCCTCACATCGTCAACAGCCACCTCTCATCTCGCGACATTGTGGAGGGAATGGTTAGCTTCCATGTCTGTATACTGTGTATCCTCTTTCTACCCCCCACCACATCCCTTCGTCTCTGTTCCACTGGTCATCTCCAGGTACTGTCAGGCTGGGTCAAAAGTCTCGAAGACCACGGCTACATCGTTGATTTTGGTGTGGCAAACAAAGTGGGGTTCCTACTCAAGAAGAACGCCAAAGAGTTTGTGAAGACATGCTGCAGAGGGCGGAAGTTGAGGTGTGGGCAGGTGGTGAGGTGCAAAGTCCTCTCGGATGTCGACACAAGATCCGTCCCCGTCTCCGTGGAGCCGGGTGTGGTGGGCGGGGCATTGGTGGGTGGAGACTCGCTGGTACAGTTGCATGCTCTTCAGCCGGGACTACTGGTCAATACGGCTATGAAAGAAGTGAGAAAATGATGGAAAGTAAGAGTGTGGCTGAAGTGATGTGTGTTTTGGTGTGTGCCTCAGGTGGCATTAAATGGAGTGGTAGTGACGTTTCTCGGAGGGTTTGAAGGGTCTGTAGGACTCCGCCACCTCCCCTCCTTCAACTCTCCGCCCGAGTCTCTCCCGCCCAAGAAGAAGGTGAAAGGTCGTCTGCTGTGGGTGGATGTGGAGAGGAAGAAGATTGGAGTGACTCTGCAGAGGGCGCTGGTGGAGGGGCGGAGCTTCACCTTCCAGGGGGTGGAGTTTGGTGACGTGTTTGAAGGTGAGAGGGATGTGCGTAGCTAGCAGTATGAGATGTGTAGTGTTAACTATCACACTGTTTCCACAGACTCTGAGATCATCAAAGTGTTCCCTGACTCCGCCCTCCTCCTGAGATTGACCTCTGACCTCACGGGGTTTGCTCCTCTGCCCATGGTCTATGACGAGAGACGAGATAAACTGGACAAGAAGCACCAACTGGGGACCCGCCACCATTGCCGGGTGATCCAGTTTAACCTGATTGACGGGACGGCCATTGTCAGCCTCCAGCCCTCCATCCTCTCTCAACGTTACCTCAGATATAGTGACATATCAGCCGGAGACCTGCTAGACGCCACGGTCCAGCGACACGGAGGTTTCGGGATGATCCTGACAATCCAGGGGAACATTAGAGGACTGTGTCCCTCCACCCACATCTCTGATAGGGTCCTCAGAGACCCCCAGAGGAAGCTGCAGCCGGGGAAGACGGTCAAATGTCGCGTGCTCCACGTGGCGGCTGAAGAGAAGAGGGTTCTGCTGACCTGTAAGAAGAGCCTGTTGCAACTGACGGATGAGGAGATCTTGTCTGAATACACCCAGGCAGTGGCGGGACGGGTGTTTAAGGGGGTGGTGAGTCAAATCAGCAATCACGGATTCACTGTGTTCTTCTTCAACAACGTGATGGGCTACGTACCGAAGTCCGAGATGGTGGGGGAGGGTGGTGGGAGGTTCCCGATCCCGTCGACTGTGGTGCGACCGGGACAGGTGGTCGAGTGTCGAGTGCTCACCTGTGAGCCTGGGACAAAGAGACTGCGACTGTCTCAGCGGCTGGACAGCGAGGCTACACCGGACGTGGCTCCAGAGGACCAGCTGAGACCAGGGATGAGGGTGAGGGGAGAGGTGGCTGGTGTGGCGGCAGACGGCGTCACTCTCCGCTGCAGAGAGAACGGGGAGTTTGGGTTTCTTCCGGTCACACATCTATCCGACTACCCCTCCCTGTGTGCCGGGAAACTGAGTCAACATCAGCAGTCACTGGCGGCAGCTGTCAGAGAGGGTATTTACACACTTTCTTTTCACTGAAATCTAGTTCACATGCAAACCAGCAATTTGTAGTTTACTACAGACTACGCAGCTGAGCTATCAAGTTATGTGTGCAACACTTTCCTCCCCCTTCATCTATTTATACTGACAGGTGGGTGTTATGAGCTAGATGATGTGGTGGTGGTGTGTGGGAGGCAGTCCACCAGACCAGCTCTCCTCTCTCTCAAACCTTCCCTCATCCAGTCCCTGGCTCACGGCTGGGTGGAAAACCACTCCCAACTCAAGGTGACAGAACAATCTCTTCTTCTCTTTATCTGTCTGCTTACTAACTAGAGCTCCCATTTTCCATCCTGACCCTTGTCTCACTTCAAAGTGTGTTGTGTTTGTGATACCATCTTTATTTCTTTCTTCTTCTCTAGCTGTCTCCCCATTTTCATTCCACTCCGTTAAGTAAATGTATGGATGGAGTCATTCTTATCTGCTCACTAAAGTACTTCCTTTTGCTCCGCTGCAGTGTGACCAGCTGCTAACTGGTTTCATAAGGAAGGTGATGTCATACGGCTGCTTTGTGGAGTTCCCTCACAACCTGTCGGCTCTAGCCCCCACCAAATACCTCCAGGACCAGTTCACCTCTGACCCCTCTCTCGTCTACAGCGAGGGGCAGACCGTCTTCGCCAAGGTGAGGGGTCTGATCACGTGATCATCATGTGATGCTATTTTCAAGTCATGTGATCCTTGTGTGACAGGTTCTGGAGGTGAGCGAGGACAAGAAGAGGTTTCTGGTGAGTCTGAAGCCCTCAGATGTCCGTCAGGGGAGCGGGTGTGAGGGAGAAAGGGAAGAGGAGAGGAGGAGGAGACTAGGTGAAAGACTGGAGGGATTCTTGGCAGAGAGACAAGCACTCATGGCTTCCAGTCGTACCCTCTCTCCTGGCACTGTCATCAGTGGGAAGGTCAGCCTTCGTTGTGCTTTAAGTGCTCAATTCTCAAAGAGCAAAAATGTCCTTGGCAGTTTGGAAGTTTCACAGAAAAGACATTTCTTAGATTTCTGTGGATAATCCGATGTACCTATATTTTCTGTCTGTGTTAAGGTGATGTCAGTTGAGGAGGGAGAAGTGAAGGTGGAATTGAAAGAAGGACTGCTAGGAAAAGCCACCACCCACACTGCTACTGGTGAGTATATAGTGTAGTCCATGGTCGAGAAGAAATTGAGGATTTTGTTGGTAGCCCATTCATACTGATTGGTGATAATCTTTTGCTCCTTGGATTTTGGTGTGTTCGTATCACAATCTTATGTGTGTGTGTTGCAGGTGTGGAGGTGAAGGTTGGGAAGGAGGTGGAATGTGCTGTACTGGAGGTGGAAGATGATGTGGTGAGAGTCAGTCTAAACCCAGCAGTGGTGGAGGCCTGCCGGAAAAGAAGAGAGGGAGAGGATGGGAGGAAAGAGGTATCAGAAGAAGGGAGGAGAAAGAGTTCAGGAGACCCAGAGACTGATGTGAGTAGAATGTTGCCTGTTGGTTTTCAGTATGAGACGGCCTTCCTTCCCCAGTTGCAGGCTGGTCAGTCTCTGGTAGCTACAGTAGAACTGATGGCACCGCACTACCTTCTGGTGGCCCTGAACACACTCTCTGGGGCTGTACTGGCATATGCTGCCACTGACTCCGTGAGTGAAGGTTCCACACCTCAGCCAAGCCTCTCTCTCTGCCCTCTCTATCTCGTCTCTCTAGGGACAGCTGGAAGTTCTCAAGGCCTCGTACAATCACATCAGAATTGGCCAGAAGGTCAACACTGCTGTACACAGGTATTGCATGCGTAAGCAGTTTTATAATGAGGTAAGCATGATGTCATCATTCTCCACCAGTCCCGCATCTGAGTTGTCTGGTGAGAGGAGTGGTCCGCCAATCGTCGTGGTGACAGGTACCCGAGTCAGGAATTCCAAGGAGCCACGAGGAGCACATTCCAAACCTTCCTACATGAGCGTACAAACTGGCGACATCATCAACGTCATGTGAGACAACATACAATCTGATTGGTTTATTGAACGACGTGTCTCTCCCAGTGTGAAAGGGGTTAAGACGGCGTTCCTGAGCGTAAAGTACCACCTCTGGCAGGGAAGGGTCCACTGTTGCCTGGCAACTGACAATCCACGTCAGGGCCACACCCCCTTTGCAGAGGTTCATCCTGGAGATGTTATCAAGGCACGTGTGGTGGGGATAAGAAAGAAAGAGATTAAACGGTAAGAGATGAACCTGAGGCTACTGCAATACCTAACTGATGTTTCCCATGGTTGCCATCATTATCAGTGCTATACTACTAGCAATGTGTGCATGCATGAGTAACGTTTCACAATAAGACCAGAAATGTGATAATTTCGTGGCTTGTTGTTTGTTACAGTCTGGGCAGCAAGAAAGGAGCAGCCATAACTACACTGGAGCTGACAACCAAAGAGAGGTGAGCAGTCCAGTTCAGTTCAGACCCACGGTGAGTGGTAGCTGGCCCCCTCTTCCTCAGTCTCCTGGACCCAGCAGTAGAACTGAAGACGGCAGAGCTGCTGAGGAGCAAGTTCAGCCAGGGATCAGAGCTGGTTGGATTTGTACACGAGGTTAAGTCTCTTTTTCTGATTTCACATCTTTGCTTTTCTCTCTCTCTCTTCACCCTCTTTTTAATATTGAGGCACTCTCAAATGCTTTCTCCCAAAAGCCAAATCTCCTATTATGTTGTATTGGGACTCGTTCTAGTACTGTCTCTCCCTCCCTGTATCTGGTCTCTGTTGTCCAGGTTGACGAGAGAGGACTATTTGTACACCTTTCACCCAAGACACAAGGCCACGTGCCACTGATGTTGGCTCACCATGACCTCTCAGTATGTGTAGGATTACTATACAACAGGCAGTTGAGTCTTTGGAGTTTTGTAGAACTGATGAGCACGTTGTTTAGCTGTCCAACTTTTAATTTAAGTGTTGTCTGTTCACTAGCGTTTGCTGATGTGTGTCACGTGATTATCATGTGATCCTCAGGTGCTCCGGAACCTGCGGCGCCACTTTGCAGAGGGAGAGGCAGTGAAATGTGCAGTCGTCAGTGGTAGCAAGAAAAGTCAACCAGTTCTCTCTCTCATCGGTGAGCCTCTTACTCCGAGGTAACCCCACTTTACTCCAGGTTAACCCCCAATTTACTCCTGGGGTAGGTCACGTGAGTACTCCGACTGTGGGCTCCGCCGTGGAGTGCCTGGTGAGCGAGACCACGCCCCTCGGTCTCATCGTCTCCGTTCCCTGGTGGGCGGGGTTTGGTCGTGTCGACATCACAGACGTGGCAGACGAGTACACGGAGGATCCACTGGAGGTGTTCCGGGAGATGAGGGAGGGTGTGAGGTGTTGTGTGGTGAGGGTGTGTGGGGACCAGATGGACCTCTCCCTTCGTCCCTCTCGTGTCTCAGCCCACCCAGTGGGGGATTCCCCTGACAGAGAGATTACATCACTGGAGGAGCTGCCTGAAGGCTCCATTGTCAGGGGGTATGTGAAGGCAGTGACAGCTGTTGGAGTCTTTGTCAGGTGAGCTGGTGAACTGGTGAACTCCAGTCAAAACTTGAAATCCCACATCCCTGATGGATAGAGTATAAATTTTTCTCTTTATTAGTTATCTTCGCTGTGGATTTCATGGTTTCCCCCACCACTCTGCCCTAGACTGTTTGTCTACCTCTCTCTCTCTCTCTCTCTCTCACTCTCACTCTTCCTGACAGACTGGGAAGAAGGTTAGATGGAAGAGTGCAGATCAGACATTTGGCCGATGGGTTTGTCAAAAACTTTAAAGAGAAGTTCACCGTGGGACAACTTGTCAAGGCCAAAGTTCTGTCGTAAGTGGATGACGTGGCATTTCTCCAGTAATCTGAGGAATTAAGGTCTTATCACACTTATCGTAGGGACACAGGGTAATCAAGGGAGGGGAGGTGCTTTTTTGTTGCTGCATGGAAAGGAGGTGTCTTTGTTGCAATTTGAGTAAAGAGGGTCTTTCACTGCTGTGTGTGGGCGGGCATACCTTCTTTCATTGTCGGCAGTTATTTGAAGATCTGTAGCTGGATTTACCATTTTTCAGGATCAATAGCTGGGCTGGTCTTTCTATTGATGTTCGTAATGAGGAGGCAATTGATATTGATCCCTGGTGGTTTATCCCACGTACACCAACATAACTGTGTGTGCAGTGTAAGCATCCACTGCTGATGGTAGTGAAAGACCTATATATATAGCAGGGTGGTTGGTGATGTTGGAACCCCTCACTCCCAGGGTGGATGTGTCAAAGTCTCAGATAGAGCTGTCACTGCGTCTCTCACACACTGACCCGGCAGCTGCCAAGAGAGAGAGGAGGAGGGCCGACAAGGAGCGGGCGAGGAGGGAGGAGGAGGAGAGGAAGATGGACAGCGATGGTGGGAGTCCTGACAGCTATAGGTAGGAGAGGGAAGAGCTCTCTTACTAGAGGATACATAATTATACGATTCTCGTTTTGAGGACACTCAGATATAGTTGCCCTGAGTCTCCAGCTCCTTATTTTACAAAAATTGTCGCTGTAAGTAAAACTTCTTTTTTTTAGTTCAGACGAGGAGGAAGAACAAGATGAGGGAGATGAGGAAGGGGAGAGTGAAGAGGGAGAAGAGGAGGCAAAGCCAACGTTGCAGTTGTCAGGGTGTGACGGCTTCGTGTGGGAGAGAGGAGACAAGGAGGAGGAGAGAGATGGGTCAGGTCACAATGAGGAAGAGGAAGAGGCCGAGAAGGAGGTGGGGGTGTAACTGGACATTAAGAATCTGGCCAACGCTGTCTATTTCAGGTCGTGTCATCGAAGAAGTCCAGAAGGCAAAAGAAAGCAGCTCTGAAGGCCGAGGAAGACCAGCTGTACCAGGTCACAGACCCTCCTTGTTTACCCTATAGCTTACAGGGAGAGCAAATTAACATTTTCACAAATAGCTTGTTTCTTGATCTGCACAAAACTAATTGTCCCCATCTATTCTCACTCTTGCGAATTTCCACCTGTGTAACACTGTTTTGTACCTCACGGCATTATTCTGTTCTTCCCCTCCTCTTCCCTCTCTCTCTCTCCCCGTAGGCGGAGAGAGCTCAGCTGGAGGAGACCAGAGCTCCAGAGAATGTGGAAGACTACGAGAGACTTCTCCTGTCTCGACCCAACAGCTCTGCCCTCTGGGTCCAGTACATGGCCTTCCTCTTGCAGACGGCTGAGGTGGACAAAGCCAGGGCGGTGGGGCAGAAAGCCCTGCAGAGCATATCCTTCAGGTTAGGAGTCTGCGCTGCCAATAGTGTTGCGTTCTTGCTAATTCGTGTTGAGCTGCCAAATGTGTTGAATTGGTGTTGGAAAAGTGTTTACTTATAGACCAATTTTGCCAGTAGAGGTGTGTGGTGTATGCATACCAACACACCTCTCTTACTTACTGTCTGTCTTTGATATGGGCTCATAATAAGAGATGAGCATTCCTCGCCCTCCCCTAGAGAGGAAGAAGAGAAGTTGAACGTGTGGGTGGCTCTGCTGAACCTGGAGAACCTGTATGGGTCTCAGGAGTCCCTAATGACCATCTTCCAGTCGGCTCTCCAACAGAACGAGCCACTGGACGTGTACCGCAGACTGACCTCCATCTACCAGGACTCCAACAAGACAAACGTTAGCCCTCTCTCTCTCTGCTCTAAATGTCTACTGTTACAAATAGTATTGTGTTATAGCTGGCCGAGCAGCTGTACCAGACGATGACTCGGCAGTTTCGCTCTGAGCTGTCAGTGTGGACAGAGTTTGGTCAGTTCCTGATGAGGAGAGGGAAGCTGGAGGCAGCTCGACGTCTCCTGCAACGCTGTCTCAAGACACTCCCTCTCAAACAGCAGCGTAAGTACCCACCTGCCACCGTATCAGCCTCTATCCCTCCCTCCCTCCTCACACTGAAACACACACACACACACACACACACACACCGTGTGCCGTAGATGTGGAAGCCATCTCGAAGTTTGCTCAGTGCGAGTTCAGATACGGAGACGCTGGCAGAGGAGGGACCATGTTTGAGAGTCTGGTGACCAGCTATCCTCGCAGAACTGACATGTGGTCTGTGTATGTTGACATGCTGGTCAAGTCGAAACAGACCAGTCAGGCCAGGTTTGTGGGACAGGCCTCTCTCAGTAGGAATGGCTCTAGATCCTGGGGCACTGTATGCTGAGGCCTTTGGCCACATGATGTGCTCTTGTTTGTAGTATTATTTACTGAGACTCTCAATTGTCTCTTTTTTAGAGAGGTGTTGGAGCGAGCAGTTCACCTGAAGCTGTCGGCTAAGAAGATGAAGCTGATGTTCAAGCGCTACCTGGAGTTCGAGAGACAGTATGGGTCTCCAGCTGGTGTGGAGGCAGTCAAGGACAAAGCTAGAACTTATGTTGAAACCAAACTGGCCCAGCAGGGACCGTCGTAGTGAAGGTGTTTGTGCGTATGACTAACTGCGCATGCTCGGTTACCACGCACGCGGCGCGCGCGGGAATGCACACGTCGTCGATCGCGGCGCGCGCGCGCATGATGATGCGCATGTCCGATCCCACGTGGCCAAATCTCTGTGGTGTGTGTGTGGTGGAGCGTGTGTGCGTAGCGCGTGAAAGCAGGCGCAGCCAGAGTTATAAAAGGACGAGCTGCAGCTGAAGGACTCGACTTGGTAAGCTATGCTGGAAGACTGCGATACTTGCCAGCTGCACCTTAGCAGGTGCACTGGGAGCGGGACGTGGCGGTAAACATTCTCCCCGTGTAGGTGCGAATTTGAAATTGTTTTTTGCAGGGATGTTCGGCGTCCGGGGGAGAAGACGACCGATTGCGTTCCCGCCGGCCGTTGGACGTGGACCTGCAGAAGGAGGCCAGATGCCGTTGCCGAGGACGACCGCCGCCGTGCCGGAGCTGATAATGGCGCGCGTGACAGTGGTGATGGACCCCACTTCTTTCTGGGCGCAAGTCGGAAAAGGTAGGCGTTCTGCGCCTACTTACGTGTGTGTGCGCATGTACAGCCAGTACGTGTGGAGCAGGAACTTGCACCTGCTTAACACGTCCCTTGGTTGTGCAAACTTGTTCAGGTTGAGCGTTGGGTGTGACTGCAAGCATCTTACTGCGCTGCTGCAACCCTCTCTTTCACGCAGGGGCTCTGCGCTGCTGCAACCCTCTCTTTCACGGCAGGGGCTCTGCGCTGCCGCAACCCTCTCTTTCACGGCAGGGGCTCTGCGCTGCTGCAACCCTCTCTTTCACGGCAGGGGGCTCAGTGAACCCTCCTCTGCAACATGAGCTCTTGAAAATCTCACTCAGGAATTAATGCTTGGAGAAATTTCTGCCATAGCAGGTCAATCTCCCCAACTTCAGCTTCAAACACTCACTGAGTATTAAGTTTGAAAGTAACTGTACACATGGTGGGCCTTTCATGAGGATAGCTATATGGTGGTCAGAGTCAGACATCATGTTTTTTTCCTGGATCTCCATTATGTCTCTGCCACCTCACCTTTCTTCCTGCATGTGGTGTGGTCCCAGTTGAGAGAGGGAAGTAGAACATGACTGGCAGTAACAGTAATTAGCATCTACCGAACAGTGTCCTCAACCTGATTATGGCGTGTACTCTTCGCGGCTTTTTAAATTTTATTAAGGGGTAACTATAAGGTGTTTAATCATATTTTGTGGCATCTATTTCGAAGCTGATGAGAGAGCATTCATTGTTGGCTCACAAGTTGTTATCCGCACAGCCTGCAATTAGATAAATATCACATGAGCGTCAGCTCATTTGACTACCTCAAGTGTCAGTCCTGTCACCGTACCGGTGTGTGGGTCATTATGTGACGAGCACCTTGGGACACCTGACATCTGGCGCGGAGTAGGTGGTTTCGAGGACGAAGCTTCCTTCGTTTTTATTGTCATATTCTTCTTGAAGTTCTCGGTGCAGTACAGAACTCACATTCCCTTTCTTGATATGTTCCATTGTGACGACCCCAGTACTTTGGGGGCGGGGCCAAAGTGGACGACCACGTGGAGCTTGCCTCAGGCGTGTGAGGAGCCGCAAGGCTGTGGTGTCCTCTTCCCTGGCTGTGGAGGCCACTGGTATGATGAGAGGAGATAAGGCAATCACCTACCTGAGGTGTCTGTAGTGGGGGTTTTGGTTGATCTGTTGGGGTCAATTGGGGTGGAGTTTCGTTCTCACTCTCAGTTGTGGGTGGACTCTAGTTAAATTGGAGCTTAACCCAGGGACTTATAAGGTCCTGACGTGAGCCAATATTTGCTCTCTCATCCTTCGAGCTCCATTGCCCTAGCCTTCCATTTGTGCCACCTTGAATGTGGTGGAGTTGGGCTATATAGGGCTCGTTCTTTGGATGCTTTCTTCCAATGGTGGAGTTTATTACATTTTAAAAAAGCTTACTCGTGTGGGGTACAGATCATCAGTTAATGCCACTTCCGGCACCCACCTTTGAACTATATAATTGTTCTGTTGTAATCGACACACACACGTAGTGGGGGGTTTCTTGTTCCCCAGAGGAGACGCTGGCAGAGTTCGACCAGACGATGGCTGCTCTCAGCAGGTGGTGCGAGGAGAACGGAACCAGAGCCACCTCTCTGCCCCTGGTTAACGAGCTCGTGTGTGTGAAGGGGGCGGGGTCTGGGGAGTGGCTGAGAGCCAGGGTGTCCAGACAGGTTTCTGAGAGGTATATACTTTTATTACACTAACATCTACAGAATTGGAAAAATTTAGGAGAATGACTGTAGAGTTCATCAGTCACCCTAGACAATGCTATTGCTGTGTTTGGTGTGGCACTGGTGGACGGACTGGTCTGGTCTGGTCTGTTTTCTGCAGTGTGATTGAAGTGCTGTATGTGGACACCGGTGCCTCCAGAAGAGTGCCTCTCTCCAATGTCTGCAGGTCCGTGGCACCGCAGCTCTGCACAGTGCCTTGTCAAGCTCTACAGTGCTCCCTGTCTGGGGCACAGCCGGTCAGTCTCCGGTTCCTATGACATCGTTCTGTGGACCGATGACATCACCCTCTCGCAGGTTGGAGCCGGGGAGGTGTGGTCAGATGAAGCCATAGCGAGGTTCTCTGACCTGGTGACTGGAGTACCAGTGAAGGCGGACATCGTAAGTGCACAGGCAATGGGACTCGTCTTACAACTCCATGTCAGGTATATTATGAGTACCCTCTCATCTACTGTATTCTGTCTTGTTGAGTGGGTCACTTTGAATGTTGGCAGGAGAGGTGAGGAGTGGACGGATGTGCTTGGTCTACTGGTCTCTGAGGGTTTTGCTGTTGATGAGGTGTGTCTTTAGTTTCCTCTGTCTGTCGCTATGAGTGTGTTGGTCCTGCTGGTCTCTCTGTCTGTCGCTGTTGGTCCTGCGCTATCGCTTGTCTCTCTGCGTGTAGTTTGCTGAACACAGAGTTACGTCTGAGCCCGTGTCCTCTGTCGCGAATCTCGAGGAAGAAAAAGCGGGCGACGAGGAAGATGATCGTGGCAGCTGTACATATCCTGCTGCAGAAGTTGAGCTGCAAGAAAAAGTGGTTGGGTTGGCAGTGGAAGGTGAAGAAGGCACGGTTGGTTTAGCAATGGAGAGCGGTGGGACTGAGGAGGTGACGGTGGGCGATGAGGAAGAGGAGAGAGTGGCTGGTATACAGGAAGAAATTTCGATGGCCCAAACTGTGGAGCTAGTGACCAGCAAAGGTGAGGTTGGTAAGTATTTCTTCTGCGTCTGTTCTACTGTCCTGTGATGTAGGACCGCTGGTAGTGAAAGGTATGGTGGAGCAGGAGGAAGAAGGGGAGGAGGAGAGGGACGGGGAGAGTACCTCACCTGCTGCTAGTGATGACGACGAATGGGACGATTCTCTCTTGGACCAGTCGCTAGACCCTCTTAGGTGAGACCAACTGCTCACAACACTGCACACACACACAATATTGTAGAGGAGGAAACCTTATGGTGGTAAAACTGTATTTAGTGATAAGTATTGACCTCAAACGAGAAAAAAAATCTGGACAAATTTGCGTATCAATCAGTTTTAGTCTTGAAGAAGATGCCACTCTTTACGCTGCAGAGATTCTACAGAAGACCCGTTTACATTGGATCCATTTGCTCCACCGGAGCCCGATAGGCAGAGACACACGAAACTGATGGCCCACTTTACTGCTTTAGTTGGAGCTGCCAACGAAGTGTGTGGTGGAGGAGGGAGAGGTAGAGGGGAGTGGGGAAGAGGAGAGAGGAGGGGGAGGGGAAGAGGAGGAAGGAGGGGAGGAGGGAGAAGAGGAGGCCTGCATCACCATCAGTCTCAGCAGGGAGGCGGGCGACAGGGTGTGGAGTGGAGGTGGAGAGAGCAAGGAAGAGGCGTTCGACAGAAGAGGGGAGCTGGAAGGACCAACCATAGGTAAGTCTGGAAGTACTCTCCTATGTTTAAGATACCTACAACAGGTCAAGTCATGAGGAAGAAAACGAAGGCTCACAAGGGCCTCAGGAGCCAATGTCGTCGTCTCCTGGAGGTATGAGAGGTGTCAGGGTGTTTGCTAAAGAGAGCAGGGAAACTGAAAGAGAAACCAATCAGAAAACAGCTCCACCGAAACCGACGGAGAGACCGTTGGCTCTAAGCCCCGTCCCTCCGTCCACTCGACCTGTGCAACTGTTCCCCAAAGAGGGTGTGGCCAAGACACTCGGCACCGCCCGGCCCCCGCAGGCAGGGGGAGAACCGACGGAGGGAGGAAGAGGCATTCGTGAGATGAACAGAGACACTGCCAGTAAGGAGGTGGAATGGCACTACTGGAAACTAGGGAACCACATGGAAAAGGTTTGAATCCCAATGACTCGTGCACTGTGGCTGAATAAATTATGTCTTCTCACGCTCAGGTTTTGGCAGAACTTGCACCTGAAAATGCGGAGAGTTTCGGAAATGAAGTACAGTCAATTCTCTCTGGTGAGCTGTGTTGTCACTGTGGTACCCTGCTCCATTTCACCGACTCCTCCCCTCAGCTCATAGTTCTGCCCAGAAGTTGATGTCCATCCCGGGATCTCTCGGCCCTGTCTGGCCGGTTCTCAACTGTGTTCTGAAAGAAGGGGCGAAGAGGAAAGACGACACGCAGAAGACGGTCGTAGTGGCCGTGAGGTCGCTGGCTGCCGTGTTGTGTGTGGACGTGTGCCAACTGCTCCAGCCAGCCGTGAACGAAATGGCTGAAGACGTGTGCCGGGTATGCCACATTCACTTACCATATTCCTCATCACAAACTCTCTCTCTCTCTCCCGTTCTACTCCAACAGCCCTCTTTCACAGACCAGTCAAAACAGGCCAAACGCATGTTCTGTGGTTTCATCGGGAAGCTATTCCTAGATGCCGGCTATTCTGTGAATAACGAGTGAGTTTTGTGCATTTCAACAAACCATCAAATCATGCTCCACCGCTTCAGCTATGCCATGGCCGTGGGGAAGATTGTGAGGGGTTTTCTCAATACGTGGTCCAAATGTCCAGAGAAGGTAAGTTAAGTTAATACCTAACCTAGTGTCAGCTGCTCTCTGTCTCTTTCATGGTTGCCAGAAAAACGAGGGGCAGTTGTTGGCAGAGGTGCAGTGCTTCGGGCAGCTCTGTCGGCAAATTGGACCCACACTTGACGTGACTAACCGGTATATGCCTTGCTCATGAACAAGGTCCAAATGGAATCGATTGTGATCTAATACTGACTGCAGAGAGACGCTGGAACAGTATTTCAATGGCATTGTCAAGAAAAATATTCTGACTATCCAACTCGCGGAGTGAGTTTCTGTTCATCTCATCTCCTCAGTCTCTCTATCCCTCTGTCGTCTCTCAGGTCTGTGCGAAGCTGCCTGCTGGACCTGGCTCTAGAGAGAGCAGCCGGCTGGAGGAATGAGGAGGAGGAAGAGCGAGGATGTAAAGTCCGACCTTATGCGCAGTCCACCCCCACCCCAGCTGCCTTCTCTCAAGACACACCCACCCACTCGGTCAACGGGCAGCGAGTGATCCAGCCTGTCCCAGTCAGCTCCGCTGGGAAGGCCCCTACCACTCCATCAACACCAGCTACCCATCATCTGCAGCAGATCTCCCATCAGTCACCAGCCACTCCGTACACCCAGCCACACCCCAGCATGCTGTCTTCAAGCTCGCTCTCCCTGCTCCACTCCTCCCACAACCTCCCTCAGTCACAGACATCTCTCCCCCCTACCAGTGGTACCCCCACTCCGTTTCAGGCTGGTCTGCACCACCATGTTACTCTACCTCCACTAACTGCCAACCAGCAGGCAAACAGTGAGCATTATTTATTACTCCTTACTCTACCTCCACTAACTGCCAACCAGCAGGCAAACAGTGAGCATTATTTATTACTCCTTACTCTACCTCCACTAACTGCACCAGCGCAACATGCATTTTATCTACTTACTCTATGCCCCGACGAGGCAAGGAGTTATTTATACTCCTACCTGTTCTCTTGTATATACTGCGTTGCTTTATCTCACCTTCTTTCTATCTCACTGTGTTTCTATCTCGCCCTCTTTCGCTCAACTTGCTCTTTTTGTCTCTCTCTCTCCTATATATACATCTCCAATACACTAACTTTCTCAGACGTACACGTGGAAGCTTCCTTCACAGAGGTGGAAACAATGCTGCATGTGCTTGGTCTCCGTCACCTCACAGACTGCTTCAAGAATGCCATGTTCAATGTAGGTTGCGGGGAGGTCACATGACACTCGCATGATGTTAGTGTGATTCTCTCCCGTGCAGGACTCACTGATCAATGTGGGGAACATGGAATTTCTCCGAAGTGGGCTGAAAGATGCGGGGCTCCACCCGGGAGAGGTGGTTGCAGTTCTTGACTATCTGGAGAGAAGACAGAGGCCACGCCAAACAACCGAACCTCCGAGTCCCCCCTCTCCACACTCCTCCTCGACTTCTTCCGGTGCCCCCCATGATCAGCACCCCTCCGTTTCACGCCACCATTCTCTACCTAACCACTCTGGTGGGACCGTCCACACACAACAGCAGTTTCCAATCTCTCGCCAGAGCTCCTACCCTGACATTCATCCTTACAGTCCCTCTGGCCTGCCAAACACTCCCCACTACTCTCCCAGCAACCCTCAGCCTCAGTCGTTCTGTCATAGCAACCCTCAGCTTCAGCCGTTCGGTCCTAGCAACCCTCAGCCTCAGTCATACGGTCCTAACAACCCTCAGCCTCAGTCGTTTGGTCCTAGCAACCCTCAGTCTCAGTCGTTTGGTCCTAGCAACCCTCAGCCTCAGTCGTTCAGACCTCAAAGTTGCACACCTCAGTCACCTGCTGCATCTGTGTCCTTCCCTCATCAGAGTTCTCACATCCACTACCCCCATGTTCCTGTAGACAGCTACGACCTGGCAGCAGTTCCCCAGCAGAGCTACCGTCCGCCCAGCAACTACCCCTCTACTCCGCGTCCCTTCCCTCCCTCACTCCAACTCCACACCCTTCTTCCCTTCCCACTCAGTCGTCATTTCCCCCTCCATCAGGTAAGACACACCTCATTTGTACCATAAACTCCTCTCTTTTCTCTTCCTCCCCAGCCCGCGGGTATTCTCAGAATGAGCCTCCCTCCTCCCCGGCCCTCTCTGCCACCCCAGTGGGCAGAGTCGAGACCCCACTGCCTGGCAGTCCAGCTCCCGTCAGGAAATACGGGTTCGGCCAGTATTCGTGTGTCCTCTGCCGAAGCAAGGAGCACTTCACGTCCCAGTGCCCTGACAGGCACCACCTTCTCTTACAAAGCACTGCTCTCTACTAACAAAGATGCTGACCTGCCAAACAAAACCTGAACATGAAATTATAACAGTGTAGCTCGTGAAAGTTACATCAGTTTCCCCTTCTTTTCAGTGTGATTCAAACCATTGCATAATCATCAGTTTTCAAACCCCATTGCATGATCATCAGTTTTCAGTGTGATTCAAACCTTTGCATGATCAGTGTGATGCATGATCATCAGTTTCCAGTGTGATTCAAACCTTTGCATGATTAGTGTGATGCATGATCATCAGTTTCCAGTGTGATTCAAACCTTTGCATGATGATCAGTTTTCAGTGTCTGATCATCAGCGATTGGGACGAAGTGGGCAGGGCACACAGTGCGTTCACGCATTGCACGTTGCGTACACGTGTCGGCTCGGTATATGTCCGTATACTATGCGTTTTCGGAGCTGTTTGCGGGGCGTGGCGCGGAGCGAGACGACAAAGGGGTTTGTGTGAAGGAGTTTGCTTCAGTTTCGCACGAACAGACGGCACAGACAGGGCAGAGATGATCCGGTGGCATTGACGAAGGCGTGTATGCCGAGGTGAGTTCACCTTGCTCAGCAGCGGTCATTAGAGCTCACGATCTCGATATTTCTGTTCGCAGGATCTTCCTCCGTCTTCCCACCTCCCCTCCGGAGTGGGTGAAGGCCCCGCGGAGTTCCTGGCTGGGACTTCCCTCCCTCCTCTGTTCCCCTCGCGTCATCCTTGCTCTCGTTCTATCTCTCCTGTTCACAGCGTCTTTCATTGCCATGTGGTCTCACTTCTCTCCGCCTGGCGCCGTGCCTACCGAACACAGTTGTCTCTTCACCCCGTCTGTCCTCTCTCTCTCTCTCCTACCTCTCCTAATCCTCACTTTCATACTACAGTCTTCCTAATGGCACGTGAACCCCCTCCCCCCCACACACACACACACAAGGTCTGGAAGTATACAACTATGGAGTGGTGGTGGACGCAGGAAGCAGCAGCAGTAAGGTGCAGCTGTACCGCTGGCCACCTCACACGGGGAACCCTGCCTCTCTCCTCAACATCCAGCCAATTAGTGACGAGTATGGCTTTCCACTCAGGAAGAAAGTTGAGCCAGGTACACAATTGTACGGGACAGTTTGTCTGTATAACATTTTGAACATTCCCTAATTGTTGCATCATTTCAGTTTAGAATGTCCAAATTCCTTTACTGTCTGTACATACCTTTCTTCTGTGTCACGTCCTCTCACTCCCTGCTGCCCCCCTCAGGTGTAGCTACGTACAGGGAGAACCCAGAGGAGGCCTACCAGAGCCTGGTACCGCTCCTGGACTTCGCCCGGAGCCACATCCCGGAGCAGAAGTGGTCTCAGACCTCGCTCTACGTCCTGTGCACAGCTGGTATGAGGTTCCTCGAGGAGGGAGACCAGGCGCTCATCCTGGGCCACCTGGCACAGTCCATCTCTCTCAACTACCCCTTCCACATCCCTCAGGACGGAATTCAGGTCATCTCTGGACAGATGGAAGGTGAGTGTGTTGAGCAAGGGTGAAGGAAATGAAGTAAGAGCGGTACCCTTATAGAGTTGTTGATTTGGTAGTGCCCATTGAATAATCCAACCGCACACAGGTGTGTACAGCTGGCTGACCATCAACTACCTCCTGAACAGGTTTGATCCTGAGCACCATCACTTCAACTCTGAGAAAGGTTGGCAGTTGACATGTGAGTGGAGAGAGAATCTTCATGCCTCCGTCTTTGCAGCTTCGGGAGACGGAGGGGGTGTGGCAGTAGGGACTGTGGGGTCTCTCGATATGGGAGGTGCCTCCATGCAGATTGCATTTGAAGTACCACCAAACGTAAGTCACGCTGGCAACGCCCACTTCCGTGTACCACACCCACTGGCAACGCCCACTTCTGTGTACCACACCCACCCACCATTACACCAACAGTATAGACACACACGTCTTGTTGGGAAGTAACTTCGGTCATGTTGTGTGTTTATTTTCCAATGGTTGTGATCCTAGTTTAAACCATGTTTGGCCACCTTTCTTGCCAGAGGCTAGCTCTCAACATGATGTGTGTGTCTAGACTGGTGTATAGTTGCTGCTGCCAGCCAACTCCACCCTCCCTCTACTGCAGGTGGACACGCCGGCCTCCCAGACGGTCGACATAAACCTGGGCTGTGGGGTGCAGGACTCTAGACACAAGCACCGAGTCTACATCAACACCTACCTCGGCTTTGGCTCCAACGAGGCCCTCAGACTATACCGGAAACTCTTCTTTAGGATCAACAGGAACAAGTGAGGCAGGGGTTTGGAGTATATAGCTCGGGTAGAACTTATGAACTCAGACGCCCTCCGTAGAGTTAGGAAGGCCTTGCTGATGTATGGAGTGTATGTATATACCTGAGACTGGAGTACATGGTGGTGGACATGCTGTCTTGAACAACTTTTGCAAAACCCTTCCACTCCAAGGCAGCTATGTATATACTTGGTTGACCTCTTTTTTGACAAGAGGATATACACTATTATGAACACTCTAAACTAACTACTGTTGTTTCTCTCTCTAGAACTGTCTCAGAGGAGGTGGACGATCCGTGTCTCCCAGCAAACCTGCGAGAAACTCTAACACTAGGTGACAAGACCCTAGCTCTCAGAGGCACGGGGAACTTCGAATCCTGCCGGACAGCTCTCAGACCAGTACTGCACGGGAACGCCAGTGTCGAGTGCAGCGACCGGACGTGTAAAGTGACACGCCCATTCACGAAACCTCCGGTCAAGTACACGAACATGGAGTTCTTTGGAACGTCAGAGTTTTTCTACACAATGAGGGACACCTTGAGAATTGCCGGTCGATACAGTGCCAGTGACTTTAGCAAGAGGGCCCAGGTATATACACAGCTCCACACACTAACACTATTGCTCAATCTCCTTTTCCTCCACTCCCTCCATAGGACTACTGTAAGACAGACTGGAGTTTACTTGAGGAGAGATTCAAGCAGAACCTCTATCCTTACGCTGATCAACACCGCCTCAGGTACAACTCCTGTTATTCTTCACTCCTTGCTGCCTCACTCCCCCTCGTCTCCTCCTCTCCTCTTCTCTGCAGGTCTCAATGTGGCAAGTCGGCCTGGATGTCACTCATTCTCCACGAAGGGTTGGGATTTCCACTGCAGGCAACTCGACTCACCACTGCTGCTGAGATCAGTCAACACAACGTCCACTGGTCCCTCGGAGCGATACTTTACCTCACCAGATACCTCCCACTCAGGTATATATGATACACCACTAGCTATAATGCTCTCCTGCTCACTAACCTTGTCGTGTATGTCGCTATACAACACCACTCCTCTCCTATAGACACCCCTGAATAAAGACCATTTCCAACAGTTCTATAATTATTATAGTTCTTGTGTGCAATCTAACCCCTGAAATAGGGACACCTAAGTAATATGGACCCTTTTAGAGGTTCCTTGCAATACTCTCTCTCTCGCTCTCTCTCTCTCTGACTTGGTTTACAGAGAGATCCAGCAACAGGCACTGCAGCAGAGTGTCTCACCGCTAGTCTCCACCCACCCTCCCTCCCTCCTCACCACTATCACCGAGTCCTCCTTCCTCCTCCCCTGCATCATGGTTGTCATGGTCGCTCTGACTCTCCTCATCTGTCGCCACCGTCGACCACACCCCTCTCCTTCCTCCTCCTACTGTGGTCTTTACTCTCCCAGCTATGCTGTGGGTGACCTCCTGGGGTCCGGTTCCCAGGCCTCCATACACCGGAACCTCAGTTCCAGGAAACTCACCATTGCTATCCCCTAGCGGAGCTTTATTTAATAGGCTAAATTAATTTGCTTTTTATATCATCAATCATCATCAATTAATATTTATTGACCCTCAGTATATTAATATTGTGGCAACATTCCATTTAGCAAGTTGCAGATTAAATCAGTGGATCAATGCTGATAACTGATGTTAATACATTGATGATGGATTAAACGTTCAGAGTGACTCAGTTATTGAAGAGACCAGCTATCTCTTTCCTCTCCCTCTAAACCTTCCTCTGAAAAACTTCCGTTTGCCACGTCCCTTCTTCCCTCTGCCTCTCCCTCTTGTGGAGTTCACACCAGATGACCCCCACGATCTCGACGATCCCTCACGACCTCGCGACCCCCGGTGGTTGAACTGGTTGTAGTAGTCGGCTCTCTCCTGAGGATCCAGCTCAGTGATTCGACGAAATGTCCTGTATGATCAAAGGTGTGTGTCTGTGTGTACGTGTGTCTGTGTACTGACCTGATGGGAGAGGAACTGATGGTAGTAGGGTCCACCTGGTAGCCACCTCCTTCACACTCCACCACCCGTGGTCCATCAGTCGTCATCCTCACTAACAAGAGAGAGAGAGGCATGTACAGCTCTCAGGCAAGCTGTGTTAAAGTTCTTACCGCCATTATCTTCTTGGCTGTCTCTGTCTGGCGCAGTGGAAGAAAAAGAAATTTCCAGTGAATCGCTGGATGATGGTGGCAGTGATACTACTGGTTGAGCCCTACAATAACAAACATTCTAGAAATCATACACACTGGTTTCTAAAGTGTCCTCCTATGAGATTGGTTTTGCAGCACTGAGAACACAGTAATGTGACGTAAGACTTAGGTACTGCCACAAGCAATGTCTCACTTGCTGAATCTCGGGGTGAGCAGTGAAGACTGTCGCAGTGCAAGGTGAGGACTCACTCTCCTCCTCTGCACATCTCGAGATTGCTCAGTGCCAGCCTCATTGGGCTCTCCACAGCCAGCCGCATGAGCCTCAATCAGGGAGCAAAGGAACAGCTTACGGCACAGAGGACAAGATACCTTCTCTTCCCCCTCCTCTCCTTCTCCATCTTTCTCCTCCTCCTCCTCCTCTTGCTGCCCAAGGCCCGTCTTCTCAGCCATAGTTTCCTCTGTAAGATCAACTACAGTCTGTGGATGACCTCCTGAGTGAGCTCTGCCACTGCTAACGGTCCTCACGGACAAAGGCTGGAACGACTTTCTCTTTGTCCTCTTACCACCACCAACTGCTGCCAAGGCTCTTGCAAACAGTGACTGTGACTCTCCCTTACTCTCTCCCAGTACATCTTCCGCAACTCGTTTGCTATTTTTAGCGTCGTTAGTGTGGCTTGAATTAGAATCGTTCTCGGCATCTGAGTCGGAATCATCCAAAATGTTTGTTCTTCTCTTCCTACGTCCTCGAAATATGATGACATCATCTGCAGCTTCAGTGCTGCTGGCAACATCTGCAGCTTCTTCTACCTCCCCACTCCCTTCCTCCCCTCCACCTTCTCTCTCACCACAATCTAGAGAGCCGTCTTTCCTCCCTCTCTCACCGAGATCCTGAGGTGTCAGTTGACAGTCCTCGACCTCCATCTTCTCTCCACCGACATCTCCAGCAGCAGAGGAAGGCGAGGGAGCCGACTGGTCATCTGCAACGTCTGAAGATGAAGCAAGGTGTGCGCCAGAAGTGGATTTTGCCACGTTGATGGTATTCTCAGTGTGTCAAAGTATCCCGGAA
>CASHTH010004074.1:0-15840 GCA_030341885.1 Geodia barretti | reverse complement strand
TGGGTTGGGCCCGCTGGTGCAGCAGTACTCCAGAGAGGAGGTCTCCCGGTCTGCGTGGACGGGGCAGCTCTCTGTGCAGCCGTCTGTGCTGAGTGTCCACTCAAGCGTGGCGCAGTCTGTCAGCTCGCCGTGGGCGGCGGTGTTCCTAGCCCACCACGTTCTTCGGGAAATATCATTGCGTTCGATGTCTTTCGGTCCTCCTCCGTAGTCGACCCATTTCACTGGCCAGCTGCAGTTGCCAGCCGCCTCCAGAGTCCTGACTGCACAGCAGAGCGTCAGGAAGAAGGGGAAAAGGAGCAAAGAATGTCTACTTGCGGGTTCCATGCGAACGCGGTCGGTATATAATGTATAGCTGCTTGCTCGTGACTGGCCGCTGAATGGGTTTTATGCATTATTCATTGTCACTGCGCAGTCAGTAGTTGCCACTAAGGCTATATATATTCGGTTTTTTTGAAGAGCTTGGATTTGGGCCCTGTGCTGCATACAATGTGTGATTATTAATTGGCGCGACAACGTAACTGCTCAACTCACTAATTAGTAACCTTCCCCTCTGCCATCACCAGCGATCGTACACTTGTCATTTAACGAGGTGTTTCTATGTTTACGTTAGCAACGAGGTGTTTTTATGTTTACGTTTTCTTCGTAGCCTTTCCTCTTGTGGATTATGGTTTGAGCATATTGTGCAGCAACTTCGACAGACTATGTGGAGTACCATTGCTACTCCTGGGTGTAGGAGGGACCTTTCTGAGTTATGCTGCCAAAAACTTGTGGACTCTATGCAGCAATTAGGGGGTGTTTAATTTCCGCTTCTGGAACTTACACTTGATTCTTAACTTCCCATACTACGAACATTACTCGGCACATAATCGGCCATCTCATCTTCGCAGGTTGTGGGGAAGACAGTTTATTAAATAAATACAGAGCATCAGAGTGTGACAGAGATGAATAATTATTATAGCTCCTTAAACCATCGTCTCATGAGAGCAGAGACTGCAGCATACACCACCGCAGCTCCTCCCACCCCAATCATGTGTCCATTGAACGCCTGTGAAGTCCTTCTTCCTCCGCTAGTACTGTTACTGTTAGTGCCACTGGATCTTCGAGGTATAGGAAGACTCCCCGATCTGCTCAGATGCCCCTCCAATTCCACTCTGTTATTAAGTGACAATTATAGTGCAACCCAACCCAGTATGAGGTTGTAAAAATTGTAGCTAGCTACATGTCAGCTACATGAAAAACAGGTACGGGAAAAATCAGTAACCTTGACTGTGGACTGATTAGACTTCGAGCGCTAAGTCTAGCTAGTATGATTGATCACTGCACTGACTGTGTGCGGGACAGACCTAGCTAGCTATAATAATATACCGGATTGGATCGCTTGGCTCCGGTCTCCGGTAATGTTCGTCCATCTAGCGGGATGGAGGTGACAGCCGTTGACTCCGCGGCATGACAGCTTCAGAGGGTCTCCCCTGACTGCATCCATCACCAGACACGGCGTCTCATTCTCGTGGGAAGCTGGGGCATAATAATATTACGAGCTGGTTACCGCCAAAACCACATAAGGAATGCAAGCGCACTAGCTCAGCTACATAGCTAAGTCTTATACCTGCAGAGGCGCCAGGTCTCATCTACAGCGTCGTTGTAAAGAGTAGAAGTACAATGAGATGTCTTGTAGCCGTATTCTTCACACAAATTACGAGCGAATTATTATAGCGTAATTCCTGCCGCCGCCCCCATTTTTGTACTAATTCCGGCAAGCTGCGCATGCGCGTGTCCCTGCAAAGATCACATTGTAGGGACTATGGTAACTGTAAAGTGACAATGACAGTGACACTCATAAATTAGCATAATGGCTACAGTATGGAGAAAGTGAAATCTACACAAAAACATCAGCTAGCTATCTTTCTCTTGAAAACAGAGAGCCTAGACTGCCCTAGCGGTGGTCTGATGGAGGGTGTTAGGGGCTCCTGCCCTCCACCAATGATCCCTGAATATCTCTGGCCCCTCGTCTTCCTCCAGGACCTTCTCTTAACCAGAACCCCCCAGGTCCCGAGTCCTGCCACCATCACCAGACACATGAGGACTGCCACACTGCGGAGAGAACTAGCTGGTGTCTGGTCCAGTGAGTTAGAGCCACCGCCTCTCCCAGCACCAGTGATTGTACCTCCATCAACATCCATACTGGCTTCTGTTGTGTGTGTGTGTGTGTGACATCTGTGATATCGTGATGTAATACATACCTATCTGCTACCTAGTGTCCCAGGTTCATACAGTCTTCCTGTTGCTACCACAAAATCCTTATTGCATCATCTGTTACTAAACTTAGACACACACCATTCCGGTAGTCGACTTTTATCCATGCTTCTTGAGTCTCCTCAATGTTGTACTGGGAGCTGAGCTGGCAGAGGTACGGCCCGATATCTGACTGCTCCACTGCCTCCATCTCCAAACGAAACACTGTCACCTGGTTGCTCAATACCGACGATGTCATGCGATATTTCCCTCCCTCCTCCTCCAGCAGTTCCCCACCGGCCCACCAAGTCACGAGGCTCTCTGTGTCGGGAGAAGTCTGAACTACACATGACAGGTGGCCTCCTTTCCCAAACTCCGTCTCCCGATGCAGTGCATACTCTGTCGTGTACGCGATGGATGGAGGATCTGCAATGTGCATAGTTAGAACTCAATTGTGATGCATGGGGGCTATTTAAAAACATCTACTTGATATAACTCACACCGCCACTGCTCCCTCCGCTTTTGCTGGAGCGCTCCTTCACCGAATGACTCTTCTTCTTTGGTAGTGTCCTAGTAGTCTTGCTGGCTGCGGATGAGCCCATCTGGTGGGTACAAAATATACTTGGTATGTAGGGAAAATTCATTGCACTTATAGCACGGCCCAAAGGAACAAGTCTTTTCGTTTTTGCAGCATACACACGTAATATTATGCAAGACATACTTGAGTAATCTTCTGATAGAAAGAGAGTAGTGAGTGCACATCAACATCCACTGGGGTACCCTCTTTCTGCATGGTATGTATACACATCTGTGGAAATTAGGGGGTCTTTAATTTCCGCTTCTGGAAAGAACTAAACTTACACTTACAATAATTGATTCTTAACTTCCCATACTACGAACATTACTCGGCACATAATCGGCCATCTCAACTTCGCAGGTTGTGGGGAAGACAGTTTATTAAATTTAAATTAAAGTTGGTTGCATATAATGAGAGAGAAGCAACTGAACCCGTGCTTGCTTCATTGTGTTGGCTCTGTAGAACCACTTTTCTTGCAGGTGTATATACTGCGCACCGAAACAGACAAATTATATTTAAAACAGTGGACAAAAAAAGTCAAGGACACTGTAATTTGTGCTTCAGTCAACAGCCTCTAATTTGTGCCACATTGATCCTAGTGCACACTCATTCATCTTTTTGCACTCTCATCGATCTTTGGGAATGTGATTTTAATGGCAGATCCATTGATCCACCGGGTGTATACTGGCATCAAGCTGGTGCAATTTGCACTGGACTTTTCCTTGAATTCCAGGAGAGTTCACGAGCCAGATGCATCGCTCCATCCCCACAAAGTCTGTATATACGTAGGCAAAAATGAATAAAAAGGACGTGTATTTTTTGCTGGACTTGTATCAAACAACAACCAACACAGATGATGATAGAGACTGTCAGTAATAATGTCTCTCAAGATGGCGACACAACGATCCACAACCAAACAAAAGTCCAACCTTTTCCAACAGCTGCCTGCTAATGCAAGCTCGCTAGCCTTCCCCCTTTGTCAATGTTAAACCTTTTTCTATAAACTTGTACCTTGGTATCCTTCATAATCCCTGTGGCTTGGTTACAATGAGAGGAAAGTAATTCACAACTGCACATGTTCTGTGGATGTGGATGTGCCTCATCTAAAATGCTTATGTCTTGTGTGAAAAGTGACTTCTTGGACTCAAGTAGCAAGTCAAGTTCAGTCAGTAGTTGCCACTAAGGTCATCAAGCTATATATATTCAGCAGGCAGTGAGCAAGGAGGGTGGGATCAAAAGAGGGGACAAAGGCCAGGGGCAGCAGAGGAAAGAGAGGTGGGGCGCAGGAAACCAGTGGGGGCCAAGGGAAAGAAGAGGAGGAGTGGGGGAAGCACCAGGAGAAGGGGAGAGGGGGGGGGTGTAGGGAAGGAGAGTTCACGAGCCGATGCATCGCTCCATCCCCACAAAGTCTGTATATACGTAGGCAAAAATGAATAAAAAGGACGTGTATTTTTTGCTGGACTTGTATCAAACAACAACCAACACAGATGATGATAGAGACTGTCAGTAATAATGTCTCTCAAGATGGCGACACAACGATCCACAACCAAACAAAAGTCCAACCTTTTCCAACAGCTGCCTGCTAATGCAAGCTCGCTAGCCTTCCCCCTTTGTCAATGTTAAACCTTTTTCTATAAACTTGTACCTTGGTATCCTTCATAATCCCTGTGGCTTGGTTACAATGAGAGGAAAGTAATTCACAACTGCACATGTTCTGTGGATGTGGATGTGCCTCATCTAAAATGCTTATGTCTTGTGTGAAAAGTGACTTCTTGGACTCAAGTAGCAAGTCAAGTTCAGTCAGTAGTTGCCACTAAGGTCATCAAGCTATATATATTCAGCGTTTTTGAAGAGCTTGGATTTGGGCCCTGCGACACATACAATGTGTGATTATAAATTGGCGCGACAACGTAACTGCTCAACTGACTAATCAATAACCTTCCCCTCTGCCACCACCAGCGATTGTACACTTGTCATTTAACGAGGTGTTTCTATGTTTTACGTTAGCATCTAGGTGTTTCTATGTTTACGTTAACAATTGTTTTTCTTCGTAGCGTGGCTACACTGTGTGTTTCGATGTTACATTTGGTACTTGATGCAGGGTAGCAAACTTTTGGCAGATCCGGTAAACCCCTCTGTTTTGCCAAGTTTGCTTCGTAAACCCTCTCAAGTAGTGTATAAATCTTTCCAAGAATTGTCCTAGCTGTAGCTATCTCATTTTACTCAGATAATTTCTTTGGTGAATTTAATAATAGAGCTTGATGTATAAAACAAAGGTCTTTTTCTGAAAACTTGTGGACTCTATGCATCACCTTCAGTACCCTATTGACTGAGGTCACCCTACATAATTTTTACAAAGTATGTAATGTGTACACACATCCTAATTTGCAATGTATGTACATGTCCAGATCTTGCTGTGTACATACATTACTATTACTGCATGTTTGGTAAAAGCAGAGCACCTGAGAATGAAAATGCCATGGATATGGAGTGAAAATTCATAGCACGGCCCAAAGGAACAAGTCTTTTCGTTTTTGCAGCATACACACCTAATATTATGCAAGACATACTTGAGTAATTTCTAAATTTAGCCCTTATATATAATATATATTTGGTTGGCGGGGACGGCGGCTGGGTTGGGCCCGCTGGTGCAGCAGTACTCCAGAGAGGAGGTCTCCCGGTCTGCGTGGACGGGGCAGCTCTCTGTGCAGCCGTCGGTGCTGAGTGTCCACTCAAGCGTGGCGCAGTCTGTCAGCTCGCCGTGGGCGGCGGTGTTCCTAGCCCACCACGTTCTTCGGGAAATATCATTGCATTCGATGTCTTTCGGTCCTCCTCCGTAGTCGACCCATTTCACTGGCCAGCTGCAGTTGCCAGCCGCCTCCAGAGTCCTGACTGCACAGCAGAGCGTCAGGAAGAAGGGGAAAAGGAGCAAAGAATGTCTACTTGCGGGTTCCATGCGAACGCGGTCGGTATATAATGTATAGCTGCTTGCTCGTGACTGGCCGCTGAATGGGTTTTATGCATTATTCATTGTCACTGCGCAGTCAGTAGTTGCCACTAAGGCTATATATATTCGGTGTTTTTGAAGAGCTTGGATTTGGGCCCTGTGCTGCATACAATGTGTGATTATTAATTGGCCCGACAACGTAACTGCTCAACTCACTAATCAGTAACCTTCCCCTCTGCCATCACCAGCGATCGTACACTTGTCATTTAACGAGGTGTTTCTATGTTTACGTTAGCAACGAGGTGTTTTTATGTTTACGTTTTCTTCGTAGCCTTTCCTCTTGTGGATTATGGTTTGAGCATATTTTGCAGCAACTTCGACAGACTATGTGGAGTACCATTGCTACTCCTGGGTGTAGGAGGGACCTTTCTGAGTTATGCTGCCAAAAACTTGTGGACTCTATGCAGCAATTAGGGGGTGTTTAATTTCCGCTTCTGGAACTTACACTTGATTCTTAACTTCCCATACTACGAACATTACTCGGCACATAATCGGCCATCTCATCTTCGCAGGTTGTGGGGAAGACAGTTTATTAAATAAATACAGAGCATCAGAGTGTGACAGAGATGAATAATTATTATAGCTCCTTAAACCATCGTCTCATGAGAGCAGAGACTGCAGCATACACCACCGCAGCTCCTCCCACCCCAATCATGTGTCCATTGAACGCCTGTGAAGTCCTTCTTCCTCCGCTAGTACTGTTACTGTTAGTGCCACTGGATCTTCGAGGTATAGGAAGACTCCCCGATCTGCTCAGATGCCCCTCCAATTCCACTCTGTTATTAAGTGACAATTATAGTGCAACCCAACCCAGTATGAGGTTGTAAAAATTGTAGCTAGCTACATGTCAGCTACATGAAAAACAGGTACGGGAAAAATCAGTAACCTTGACTGTGGACTGATTAGACTTCGAGCGCTAAGTCTAGCTAGTATGATTGATCACTGCACTGACTGTGTGCGGGACAGACCTAGCTAGCTATAATAATATACCGGATTGGATCGCTTGGCTCCGGTCTCCGGTAATGTTCGTCCATCTAGCGGGATGGAGGTGACAGCCGTTGACTCCGCGGCATGACAGCTTCAGAGGGTCTCCCCTGACTGCATCCATCACCAGACACGGCGTCTCATTCTCGTGGGAAGCTGGGGCATAATAATATTACGAGCTGGTTACCGCCAAAACCACATAAGGAATGCAAGCGCACTAGCTCAGCTACATAGCTAAGTCTTATACCTGCAGAGGCGCCAGGTCTCATCTACAGCGTCGTTGTAAAGAGTAGAAGTACAATGAGATGTCTTGTAGCCGTATTCTTCACACAAATTACGAGCGAATTATTATAGCGTAATTCCTGCCGCCGCCCCCATTTTTGTACTAATTCCGGCAAGCTGCGCATGCGCGTGTCCCTGCAAAGATCACATTGTAGGGACTATGGTAACTGTAAAGTGACAATGACAGTGACACTCATAAATTAGCATAATGGCTACAGTATGGAGAAAGTGAAATCTACACAAAAACATCAGCTAGCTATCTTTCTCTTGAAAACAGAGAGCCTAGACTGCCCTAGCGGTGGTCTGATGGAGGGTGTTAGGGGCTCCTGCCCTCCACCAATGATCCCTAAATATCTCTGGCCCCTCGTCTTCCTCCAGGACCTTCTCTTAACCAGAACCCCCCAGGTCCCGAGTCCTGCCACCATCACCAGACACATGAGGACTGCCACACTGCGGAGAGAACTAGCTGGTGTCTGGTCCAGTGAGTTAGAGCCACCGCCTCTCCCAGCACCAGTGATTGTACCTCCATCAACATCCATACTGGCTTCTGTAGTGTGTGTGTGTGTGTGTGTGTGTGTGTGACATCTGTGATATCGTGATGTAATACATACCTATCTGCTACCTAGTGTCCCAGGTTCATACAGTCTTCCTGTTGCTACCACAAAATCCTTATTGCATCATCTGTTACTAAACTTAGACACACTCTAGCTTCCGCCGTGCGCGCAGATTCGTAGGCAGTCTGGCTTCGCGCGCAGTCAGTAGAGCGCGCGCACGAGCGGCCTCAGTACAGTAGCACTGTTTACGCATTGGCTGGCAGGCGCGAGGCAAAATATGCGCGTGCGCATTCCTAGTAATATAGATGACATCATACCAGCTTGTGACATGACTATTAGCAGAATCTTCCAAACCCTCAGCAATACTGCCAAGTGCAGCACAACCAATGCATGCATGGTAAACACAATCCCTAACACCGGCTTGGTTACAATGAGAGGAAAGTAATTCAAAACTGCACATGTTCTGTGGATGCATGTGCCTCATCTAAAATGCTTATGGAAAGTGACTTCTTGGACTCAAGTAGTTCAGTCAGTAGTTGCCACTAAGGCTATATATATTCAGTGTATTTGAAGAGCTTTGATTTGGGCCCTGTGCTGCATACAATGTGTGATTATTAATTGGCCCGACAACGTAACTGCTCAACTCACTAATCAGTAACCTTCCCCTCTGCCACCACCAGCGATCGTACACTTGTCATTTAACGAGGTGTTTCTATGTTTACGTTTTCTTCGTAGCCTTTCCTCTTGTGGATTATGGTTTGAGCATATTTTGCAGCAACTTCGACAGACTATGTGGAGTACCATTGCTACTCCTGGGTGTAGGAGGGACCTTTCTGAGTTATGCTGCCGTTGTCACGTTTGCGCGTTAGAGTTGTATGCTGGATTTAGAAGTGAGTCATTTATACAGTGTGTAGGGTAACCACTGCCACACAGTGCAACTCGGGTGTATTGAATTTTTTATTAATAATGGATGCTTCTTCCTTCACCCGCTGCTTAGGCTGCGTGACTCCCATCATTTAATGATACTAGAGAAATGTACACTTGTCATTTAAAGACTCCACACCACTCCTTTCCCACAAACCCCAGCAGTTGTTGGGCGAGTCCATTAACACGAGGTCTTTTTCTGTTTACGTTCGTGATAGTTTTCTTCATAGCCTTTCCTCTTGTGGATTATGGTTTGGGCGTACCTTGCAGCAACTTCCACAGATGGTGTGGAGTATATTCCGCATCAGGCACACTTGATGGGGATCGTTTAGTCCTGTTATTTGCTGCTGCTTCAGACTATTTAATTTTACTCCTGGGCGGAGGAGGGACAGTCCTCAGTGGAGAAGGGACAAGCCTGGGTTCTCCTCCGCCCTCTGCTTATGTCTCGTCGATCTCTTGTAATCACGCGTCCCACTGTGATACAACTCTGTTCCATTTTCACATTTGCTGAAGCCATCACGTCCATGAAGTTCTAACACCTACCCACCAGTGCAAATACTAGAAGAATGTTGAACATTGTTGGCGAGCGGGAGCGACCCAACTTGGGATTTGACCGCGATGTTCGGGCTGCATAACGTGCCGTCAGCGCACAGCTTTCCTTTCGTGAAGCAAGACAGAGCTACCTGTCGCCGTTTACATGCGTACTGTATATTGGCAGAACGGTGAGCAGAACGGTCCTTACCTTAGGCTTTCGGTTCGTCTGTCGTGGTCCACCAGGCAGCTGGCATGGCAGTAGGCTAGGCAGCGATCGATCGGGCTGCCCGACAACGCGGCGTGTGTTAGCTGGTCCACCAGGTAGCTGGCATGCAGCAGTATGTGCACGAGCAATCCTAGCGTATTTGCACGTTGCAGCTTGGAACCATGAAGATTGGGAAGAGGTACAGCCTCGGTCAGTCACCGAAGGTTGCAGCGCATGCCGTCGAATGGAGGAGAGTTCTCTAGCTGGCTATATAGACCGATTGGCGCATATCGCGAGGCACCGTGTGTGAAAATGTGTAAAAAATTTGGAAATAATTTCCGATAAAAAGAAGCGCGTTCAGCACTTACACGACGTACGACGACGGTCGTAGATATATATATATAGAAAATTCCGCTCGAACGAACGACTAGGTTGGCTCGCTCCCGCTCGCCAATTATCACTATTTCTGTCTTTTGTCACTATCGCATTGTGTATTGCCCGAAGAGGGCAGAAATGATGCTTTGACTTTGATTTTTTACTTTACAGAGCTGCAGGAGGGGGAACCAACTGCCCAGACAGTCTCTCACCACTGGACTCCGAGCAGCATCCCTCGAGTTTATCACCTCCGGTGCCGACTCTAACCAACTCGTGTGCTTTTCCGCTCAAGGACGATTCTGTTCAGTGACGTCTCATCAACTCAAACTGTGCCCCATTATTTCCGAGTGTTCTGTCCCATGTCTCCAGGAGTGCTATCTCTCTCTTTCTGATGGGGAACGCTCCGTCGTAAGGCTGCTGACTCAAACTCTCCTCTGCCTTTGCTCGTGCTATTTCGGCCACGGTACCAGGCATGGGGCTTCATCTGGATGTAATTCTTTGGTATGAGCCCGTCCTTCCCGTCCTGCTCGGCCTCATTCTACTGCAATTCTACTGCCATTCTACTGTCCCTTCTACTGTATGGCAATACTGGAGGCCTTTAAGCCTGATGATATAACACCACCCAGTGGGCACACCCCTCCCTTCATTGAGGTGCTCCAGTTGTGTGTGTTCAAGGCCTAGAGTGGAATAAATTTTAGAGTAAGTGTATGTCGGGTCTGCCACTCAATTTGTCTGCACGTGGAGGTGCACACCAGCAATAGTGTTAATGTGCACAGTAGGCAGGCCCTCCCATGCAGTCTTGTCTTTCCACCATTCCCATGACCATTTTCCCCCGTTAGGATCAACCATCTTTACCTGAACCTCTAACTTTCGGCAGTCAATTACACCTTTTAGAAAGATCAACTATATGTTTGTACTTCTTACTCTTTCCTTCCCCGTACCCTTTTTCTTTCTTTTCTCTCCTCCCTTTCCCTCTCCTTTTCCACAGTAGAACCACAGTCAGAATAGTGCCCTTCCAAACTGAGAGCAGATTGAAACTAAAAGTGTGAGTTCCTCTTTCATCTCTTTCCCATTTTGTTTCCCTTATAATCTTTCACTCCAGTTTGGTATCAGTTTACCATTCCACACAAGTCTAGTCTGGTCTAATGACTTTAATCAGTTTGAATTGAGAAATCGGCCCAAGCAAGTTCAGTGGAGTCGTCTTTCAGTAAGACTCTACGCATGCATGTGTTGGTATGCATGACTCCTCTGAACAAAAGGCTTACTGAGGTGGTGGAATCCCACTGGTAGAGCTGAAATCTTCTTTCCTTTCTACCTTTGTTCCTCTCCTTCTGACTTACGCACTCAACACCATTCTTTCACTCTACCAGACGTGAGATCGGGAGCGACATGCGCAGATTAATTAATCTGAGGTAACCCGGTGAAGAATGCTATCTCTGCCAGCGCTCATGCACTCATATTCCTCTGTTTTGAACACAAAGCCGGTAAAACCTGCATATGTTTCTGTGTTCACACTCTCTCCTCTGACCTCTCCCCTCTCTCCCAGGCTTACCAGGAAGGAAGAGCTACCCTCGAAACATGCGTCTGAACAAACTACTCACCTGAAGTACAAGTCTTCTCTATGGGGTATGCATCAGTACAAACAATGATGACATGGTAATTTGCGTGTCTGTTAGAGGGGAATCACATCCGCAAGTGGGGATGATAGTCGTAATATGTAGAGGTGTCCCGGTTAGTGAAGTTTCCTGCTCTCAGGTGTCCTGATGAGTGAAGTGTCCTGCTCTCAGGTGTCCTGATTACTGAGGTGTCCTGCTCTCAGGTGTCCTGATTACTGAGGTGTCCTTGGATTACAACTGATTGCATAAAGATTGTGGGGTCAAAGGTCGGCTATAGTATCTGATCCAGTCCAAATCGTGCGCATGTGCAGTTAGTTCAATTCAAATTGCCGGTGTGCACTATATAGAGGGCTTCCTTGACAAACGTGGATCAGGTGAGTACTATACGTCCTGAGCGCATACACTGTTTACATATTTACCCTCTCTGGGAACAAGAGGGGAGGCCCAAATGGGGTGGTAGATCTCGAAATGTGCTGACTATTATACTCCTCTCTCTCTCTCCCTTCCTTCCTCCTCTCTCCCTCCCCCTCTCCTCCCTCTTCCTTGTACATATAGTCTGAACGGAGCTAAGGAATAGAGCCCTTCACTAACCACTCTGCCGATGCTAAAGGCCACTAGTAAGTTGAGTCTGCATTCAGTGTTTGACCTAGAAGTTCTTGCAAGAGGTTGGTCAATGTCATGTGATATATAGACCTGATGTCAGCTATATATCACATGACATAACCTTTTGAGCACTTAAATCCACTCGCAATAGTTGCTAGAGCTCTCTGTAGGCAGCCATGTCAATCGGGCGGGTACTCTGCATGATGCGAGAAAGAGAAAATTCTGTAGTTTGCAACCTTCTTTATCAACCAAACTGCGAAATTGTAATTGCCGTTGCCATTTGTACCATGGGGACTTGACTCGTCTCTCCCTTTCCCTTGTCGTCCTCTTTTCCTCTCTCTACCTCTATCTCTGTCTGTCCGTCTCTCTGGTTCCATTCAGCAGAAGAAGGTTCCTGGTTCAACCAACAGGTCTACTACTGTCCTGTCACTGGCCAATAACTATGGAGAGCCCTAGTGGTGGGTCTTTATCTATTATGGAGTTTGCATGTGGCAGCTCCGGCCCACACATATAGCATCGCAAGACTCATTGTCTGGATCCATAATTATTATGTCCTATTTTGTATGTGTAAGGGCTTTGTGCTATATAGCACATGCTCTATGAGTGATTGTGGCTAGGTTGCCGGCGCAGTAGACATACACACTCGTATGCACTAGCCTCGTCCCCAGCCTCTTTTGTGAGAGGGGAAAAGAGCCTGGTGCAGACTGTATGCACATGCATTTATAATTGAACAAGGAATTCTGTGGCCTCCGGATACTTTTGCTGCATGTCCATATCCAATGAGTCTGGTGATGCTGTATACAAACAAAACAACAACAAGCCTCGTCCTAGGGTTACTTTTCCAAACCCAAAACTTACGTCTGAACACTCCTGAGCCAAGGCTATCGTATGCACATGTCTTTCTACACACTCTGGTCACCATCGGAGACAGTGGTGTAGATGTGTACTTACACACATGGCAGACATTGAATGACATTAGTTTCTACTGTAATTGGTGAGTGGCACGGAGATCAGAGAAACACTACACGTACTGCTGGTTGTAGGTATGTAGAACTGAGCCTAAAAGGACCGTCCAGTAATGCCTGTGTAAGACAGCTTGTGACTGTCTCAGCACAGGTAGGGCAGTGGGCGCCACATTCTGCGTTGCTGTGGGTCACACTTTCACGTGCACAATGTATCCTGTAACCATAGCTCCATGCCTCATATTCTTGCCCTTATCCTTACTACTAAAGTACAGCAATACAGGACATTATAGTGTGGCTCTGTGGTCTATGGTCAACTGCAGGTTAGAACCTGCTGCTGTTTGTGAGGCCACTCCCATATAGATTGGCAGCAATGACAAAAACCACAACAGTTCCTGCTCACTTTTAGTATATAAGGGAGGGCTAGCATCCCTGGCTAAGCTGGCATTTCTTGCTAACTAAATAATAGGTTTTGGGGAGGGCCTATAATTTTTGGAGGCCGTTAGCCCGGATGATGGCCCTGTAACACCACCCAGTGGGCACACCCCCCTCCCTTCATTGGGGTGCTCCAGTTGTGTGTGTTCAAGGCCTAGGGTTAATGGCCACTGAATTTTATTACACAATGCAGGTTGGTGCCCCTCCCTGGACTCCTACCTTGTGTGGGGGAGTCCCTCCTTCCTGCCTGGTGCAGGAGTACCCCACACACTTATTCTGTGGCTTTCCCCTCCTCTCTTCCCTTACAGGCTAGTGTGTGAGTCTGAGCATGTCGTTCGTATGTATTTTGTACAAAATAGAGGGGGAAAACCTTGTGTCCAAGATGCCTAGGATTGTGCAATTGAGTTTTAGTAGTCAGCCTAACTGTCCTGACCTACATTGCCGCTATCTTGTGTAGCACAAGCAGCTCTGCTCAACATTGCTACTGGTGAGCTACAAATTTCGTAATACGTACACCAAAATCCACTGCTACCTCATAAGGACATGTCCATTCTGTCTGTTAGTGTTATATGTTCTCTTGTGCATGGTTTTTTTGTAAGCCAGTGTCGTTTGATATCTGCAGCTTTAAAGAAGACACCTGCACCATTCTAAATTTAGTACATATAAAATGTTTCTATATATACTCACTGATGTCATAGCATGTTAATGCAGTTTTGTGAGTGATTTTATGTCGAAATTCTGCGATGTCCATATTCTGCAGGTTCCTTTCTGACTGATGATATACGGAGGCTTGTGTATTCCTAACTACTCGACATTGAACGGCTAAGCTAAAACTAGGTATGCTACAATCTACCACACTACTAGTATGCAGTGCCATATCTTGCATTTAGGGTATGCAGGGGGTAGTTTCCCTCATCAGTACAGATATTATTGTATCCACAGTTTTGTGACAGAAAGGTCTGTTTCACACTAAGTAGGCATCAGATTGTCGCAAAACAACACCTGTCTCCCTCCCTAAATGCTCCATGCTCTGATATTGTTGTTGTCAATAAACTGATTAGTGAAGTGTCCTGCTCTCAGGTGTCATGATTAGTGAGATGTCCTTGGATTACAACTGCATAAGGATTGTGGCATGCCGGCCGGCCTATATGGATCAAAGATCGGCTATAGTATCTGATCCGGTCAAAATCGTGCGCATGTGCAGTTCAATTCAAATCGTCGGTGTGCACTATATAGAGAGCTTCCTTGACACACGTGAGTACTGTACGTCCTGAGTGCATACACTGTTTACATATTTGCCCTCTCTGGGAACTATATAGAAGGGAGGGCCCAAATGGGGTGGTAGATCTCGAAACCATGCTTCATGTATCCAATCCCCATCTTGTCTCCCTTTCTTTTTATACCATCCCTATATGCCTCTTTTTTTAAATTCGCAGGATTTTTAATCTACTTGTCTCCACTCATTTTTATATACTACTACGTAGGGCAAGCCCCTATAAAAAAATCAATAATAGAGAAAAAATGCCTGTTGTCGTGATGGAAATAATATGCATACCATGTTTCATCTCCATGTGTGCTGCCGTTAGCAAGTTGGAGGAGTGAAGAAGTAATTTTAAAGAAAAGTGCCTGAGGCTATAATTTGTTGTTGTGGTCGTCATGGAAACGATGTAATACACATGCGTACCAAGTTTCACCTCCATGCGTGCTACAGTTTGAGGAGTGAAGAAGTTAAAGTAAAGTGCCTGAGGCTATGGTTGTCATGGAAATAGTTTAGTATCAAGTTTCACCTCCGTACATGCTACAGTTAGCAAGTTTGAGGAGTGAAGAAGTAATTATAAAGAAAATCGTCTGAGGTTTCTTCAAACAGTATGCGGTCATCATGGAAACATGTAGTTGTCATGGTATAATAGGCATATGTACCAAGTTTCATATCTATGCGTCCTACAATTACGGAGTGTGAGACGTGAAGAAGTAAATTTAAAGAGGCAATTTGTTGTTGGGTCGTCATGGAAACGATGTTACACACATGCGTGCCAAGTTTCATCTCCATGCGTGCTACAGTTAGCAAATTTTGAGGAGTGAAGAAGTAATTTTAATGAAAAGTGCCTGAGGCATTTTGTTGTTGTGGTCGTCATGGAAACGATGTAATACACATGTGTACCAAGTTTCACCTCCATGCATGCTACAATTAGCAAGTTTGAGAGTGAAGAAGTAATTTAAAGAAAATTGCCTGAGGCCTTTTCGAACAATATGCGATCGTCATGGAAACATGTAATCGTCATGGAAATGATATAATAGGCATACGTACCAAGTTTCATCTCTATGCGTGCTACCATTTGGAAAGTTTGAGAAGGGAAGAAGTTAATTTAAAGAAAAGTGCCTGAGGCTATTTGTGTGTTATTTTACAAACATGTATGGTTATGATTTAGATGTTGCTATTGAATACATGTGTATACAAACTTCGCTCACGTAACTCTTACCAATTGTGAGTTACACTGACACATGTAGTATGGCCCATTATAACGTATTGCCCATTATAATGGACACTTT